>JBBPRK010000903.1:0-16729 GCA_038093075.1 Boletus patriciae
AAAGCCCTACCGTTATCGAGTTCCAGTACCACAGCAAGCACAGCATACCACGGCTTCCATGCCAAAAACATCGCATGGCTGCTACTCCTGTGCACCCAGCTAGCCACTGAGGGCCAGTCGATTGGTAGGGACCCTCTTGTTTGATAGCTGTTAACTTTTGGGCCCTGTTGGTATCTGTTTGCTATGACCGACAAGGTTAGCTGCTGAAGGTTTGATGGGCACGAGGCGGCGGACCATGGCAGCCTTGGAAGGGATAGATCTATTTGGGGAATTCAATAACCTGGGCGCGCCATATATACGTGCCTGGCACCACGTCGGCTTCCGTCCGTTTCAAAGTAATTCGAAGTCCTGATAGGATCAGATGGAAGCGTCGCACCTTGCATCAGGTCGATCCCGTGAAGAAGGATCATCGGACGCTGCCAGTACGCGGAGACGAGATATATGTATGTCACTGTGGGAGAGTAGTACGCCCGCGAGCCTCCACTGCGATTCGAAAATTCGGCTACTGCACACATGAACCAATTCCACATACAACATGGTCCGTCTGATGGTTGACTTGGCGGATACAGTGTTGGCAGATTGATGTGAAGTTACGGATTCGACGCGGTGTTGGAGCGGTGTAGTAGTACCTTATTGAGCAACCTAGCCAACGACTTGGTGATATAGCCCCGCTTTTACTAGTATATTATCAGATTACGATTATCCTAAGGCTCTCCTAGCATGAACGGGGTCCGGCACCGAAGAACAGCGGGGAAATAATTATAACTAGTAGTACAACACCGGCAAGAGGACAACTTTCTACGTGTCTCACCAGGAGATGTAAGTAGCTGTTGAACCAGAAAATGAATGAACCACAATTCAGAATCCCAGGAATTTCGTGGTCTTTGGCGTCTAGTTGTTTGAACGTGCAAATTCAAGGAGAATGAGCGTGAAGTTCCATCACGAACAAATGACAATTCGCACCTATTAGAGGGGACCCGAACGCTTCCAGCCTAAGTGTTTTTCGCGAACGTGGCGTACCATGCTTTCACGTTTTAGCGTATCTCTGTCGCCTCTGAGCCGGCATCCCAGCCACCTGCACTGCAGGCGAAGATGACTTGCCTTGTCCTTGATCCCGTGGGTAGTGAGATGTTGTGAAACGCTGGCAACCGTCCGTGTGATCGGTGTCCCACATAAAGTACCATCGTCCCTCATCCATTGGCAAGTTTGTATTTCCGTCTCGTCAGGCGAGACTGATTGAACCGGAAACGAGGGTGTCCGGATCGAGTGGTAAGGAGGGGTTGTAACGGAACGGTTCCCCCGAGAGTTTTGGCGGATAGGTGGCACTTGTGCCGAGGGGGGATGAGAACCCATAGGCTGGAACGTCAAATCCGAAGGGGCGGAGAAAGAACTCTGCGCCACGCCAGCGGGAGGTCGAATTTGTCGATAGCAGGTACCCATAGCAGAGTCCAATGGCTTGGTTTGATCAACATACATCTGGGAGCCACTGTAGTGGGACCGTGCACACATCGAGTTGTCCTGAGGGTAATAAGATGCGCCATAGATAGCCGAAGAACCGACCTATACAGTCGGTATGCTGCATAAGCAAGCGACCCAAGCACGGAAATGAAGAAATTTGCTCACAGCAGAAGAGCATCCTTGAAAACCGTTATACATCGATGAACAGCCAGCGTCAAGGGTCGCGGGTGGCTGGTGGGTAGTTGGCATAACAGTTCGCATCGGTCCAGAGTCTTGAGGGTTGAAAAAGTCTGCACAGTATTGAACAGGCTGACGAGGAATTTGGAGAGATTGACCGCGGAAATCAGAGGGAGTGGGATGATGAGACACTTCATGAGCGGGTGGGTAATTGGGGAAAGGCCGACTCGGTATGAAACTTGGGTTAGGCTCCGGGAGAAGTCTATGATACGCTATTAGCTGAGGCGAGTGGATGGCCCTTATGCTCACTCTGAGACCTGCTCGGGAGAGGCCACGAAAGGAAATTCCGGGCAAGAAAACCCCTGCCAAAATCCAGTGGGGGAACCAAGGAAACTGATCAACGTCAGCACTGTCATGAGCTTGCGTCAGTAGAAGCGTCCGTACTCGTCTCGGAAGAAGCCATCGTCGACGGTGTCGAAGTACTCTGGATATGACATGATATCGAGGTTTCGTTTCGTCAAAAAACAAAATGGCAAAGACTAGGGAGAGGCGTCGGTCTTGAATCATTTATGTGGAACAGCGATGGCAAACCTCATGGTTGCTCGCCAAAAAAAACCACGGCCAAGGCCAATTGCCAACTGGAAGGCTGCCAATGGACGGTGAGAGATTCAACCCGATATTGGCGCGGCCAGCCAGGTCATGGATGGGTGGCGGGTCGGCACCTGGACGGCAGCCCCGATTGAGTCAATCGGTATGTCCTTTAGAGGGCTTCCAATCAGCTTATAATTAGTTCTGCTTGTGCGTGCCCAGTTAGACTTGGGATAAATGAATCGTGTCGCAGGGGATGGCCAACAGGAAGAATCGTCTGGACACATTGTAAAAAGTCAACCAGAGAGATTGCCTGGGAATAAAGCAACCGACCAGGCAGATGGGCGCTTTTCTTGTTCGCTTCATGGTTTTCGGGGGAAAAAGCCTACCTGGGCGACCCCAACGAGAAGTTGGCTTATATCGCTCCGATTTCCAGTGGACACAGCCGGCTTTTTAGACTCAATGTCAGGAAGTAATGGTGGCCGGCCACCATACCTGTGCAAATAATCATCCCACCAAGCATGAGGTTTGGGACTCTTCAGGATACCGCGCCGCATCGGTTCTTGACGTACTCGTCTCGTCCAAACATTAGTCGCAGACTCGCTGCCCACTCGGATCTCTACTACAGGGGTCGTGGCAACGAGGCAGCACCTCGGAGCCTAAGTCTCAATCGGCTATCCAATTGAAGCCCACGGTGACAGATTGACAGTTCATCTAGGTTGTTTGGAATTGCGGAGTTGAACTGGGTGGTGGAAGTAAATCGCTTGGGCCGCTGTGTTGAATGCCACTGGCGCATGATGCCAAGGCTGGCTTCGTCGCGAACGGACGCTGACAAATTGGCACGGGTCCATGATGCGGCAAGGTTTGGCAAGGTCAAGAAGGCGCCCTTCAAAGTTTCAACCTCCAGCCAGCCGCGACAAGGGAGTAATCACTGGTGTGTTCCGCTTTCATGCACACGCCCACTGCTTTGTAGCAACAGATCTGAGTGCTAAGCGCTGCAACACCCAGGATATCACTGGCGACAATACTATAACACTAGGGAGCGAACTTACATGATGTACATGCACAACTCGATATGAATTGTGCAGTACATATGTACTGTCCGCCTACTAAGAACATCCTGCTGTCATGCGTAGTGCTGTAACGATTGACTAGACATGCCTACAGTTTTCGTTTGGCGGAATTGCCGTGTCGTTGGTCCAGCCATTCCCAAATCAAATCCTCAGTGCTTGCTCCATCATCGCCTCCACATCATCCTCAGTCCACTCAATCGAGTGCCTAGGCGGCACCCTACGGACCCTGAGCCAATGGGAATGGGAATAATGCGAGGAGTGACCACGGGTCAGGATCTGAGGCTGCGCTTGAACTCACCGTCGTTCCCGAAGCCGTTCATGTCGTTCGCGGCCTCCTTTAATTTGTTTCGGGATCTCGTCGCCCGAGATGCGCATCGTTTCTAGAGCAGGGCTTACACGAGGAAGGAGGGTGCGGGGCGTACACGGATGAGGAGGCTACGGACGTCTCGGTGGCTTGGGGTCGCCGTTAAGAGAGCACCCATCTCGCCTCGTCGACTCCCGACCCGGCCTGCTGAGGCTTCATGATCCGTTTCGTGTGCTGGTTGTTGAGTGTGGAGGTCTTGAAAAGTAACAGCATGTCAGACTTGTTTCGTGCTCGTGAGATAAGGAAGAGCCTGTCGTCCGATCGAGACGTCACGTTCGACGATCTGGCGGGTGTGGTTGACGAAGCCCTGGCAGGATGGAAGGAAAGAATCTGGTCAACGAATCAACGAAGGGATCCACTAGACAGAAGTCGGAGTCATTGATACCAGCCAGGCGAACAGTGAGACTGGCCCAGTGAGAACCTATCCTCGTTCATAGTCAAGGGGCGCGTCACCGTGACGACGTCCACCTGGCTCGCACGACATCGACGTAGACAGAAGTGCAAGTGCATCGTATAGTGGGGGGAAGTCTCCGTGGGATGATAGCATGATACACATTGGAAGGGACTTGAGCATAAATTTTTGACTGGCGCGTCTTGTAAGCACCATCCCGCAATTACCATCATTGAAGCATCGTAGCGGTTGTAGGAGACATGCAAAGGGAAAGATGGTAGGAGTACATCCAATACTGTTCTGACTCCAAGTTGTAGGTTGTTGGAGTTGGTGCGTCGCTGTAGTCAGTGGTACAAGTCAGCGAAGTTGTGTCTACGTTACTACATATGGTGATGTTTTCACACTCCTAATCCCCACCGGATACGCCGCCCGTGATTAGTTTGGACGTCCAAATTTCTACAGTATCGCCCGCCTACGGCAGATCCATCTGCTCCTACCCTCCCCTTCTGCAAAGTCTTCCATCACTAACTCCCCCTCTTCTTCACTGCATCCACAAGATTCTGATTCCAATCACCTGTCACCCTCAAATCTCAAACTCGATATCCAAAGTCAACTACCAGACAATGTGTTCAGGGCGTCCTCCAACAAGAGTTTGAAGTAGTCCGGAGAGGTAATCAGTGAGCCGGAGATTACTTTGTACCGTACCTGTCGAATGTGTTACTCACAGCACCATCGTGCTCATCAACCCCGTTCCAGAGGCATATCAATGGGCTGCTGCCAAGACCTTCGGGCCTCGGGGATTTCCCCGATCATGCGCCAGGGCTGTTGAGGAAGCTCGAGACGGAGGCGTCTAGCATCGATCGACGGGGTGCTGCACAGCCTGGCAGGGCCTGGGCGAAGCCCTTGCTGGACTCGGTTTGTACCACCCCTTGCCCGACATCATCGTAGTCACGCATCACTGCTGGGTATCGCCCGGGAGGGCTTCATGGCGCTCCCCCCTGCCTAACCGCGATGTTTGGAAACGGTTTTAGCCCCACTTGGCAAACTGTGCAGGGATACTGTAGCTGTCCATTCTACATGGTGGTGGGCGTTCTCAGGATCGGGCGCTGAGAGGAAGTAATGCATCGCCATGAGGACCGTCCCCTTGTGGTATACATGTAAGCTGTAGTAAATTCATTTAGTGTTCAGCATTTTCCCTCCATCAATCCTCTCGGCGCGTACCTCTGCAAACACGCCGAGTCGAAGCATAGCACCGTCATGTCAAGCCTCACACCACAACAATCTGACGACTATCATCCTCAGCCACATCTGATAGTTTCGACGCACGGTAATATCAGCAGGCTCGCGTTTCTCCCCGACGGACGACGGCTTGTCACTTGCTCTGCCAATGAATGGACCCTGGAAGGGAGTGTGAAGGTGTGGAATTTAGAGAATGGGGAGCAAGAAGGGACGTCAATGGAGCACGACTCGCAGGACGGAAGATACAGTCTTGCTGTGACGCGGGATGGCGCGAAGATCATCAGCGGTGACCAAGGTGGGACGATCAAAGTGTGGGACGTTGAATCGCACAAGCTGGTTATAGAATGGACTCACCCAGAAGGCAGCCTCCAGATGGCCATCTCGCCAGATGATCGACTCGTTGCGGTTTGCGATGGAGCTGTGGCTATTTATAGCTTGGATGGACAGGTCAACGATTCCATCGAGGTCGACGAGAAGGTTCGGTCCATGGCATTCTCTCCAGACGGAAGGAAACTCGCATGTGGCACTTGTGGCGGCATCCGCGTGTATGACGTCGACACTGCCACACTCATCCTCGGTCCGTTAAAGGGCCATCTAGATTTGGTCGAGGATGTGCTGTGGTCACGCGACGGCAGCAGGCTCTTCTCTGGCTCGACCGACAAAACGATTCGCTGTTGGAACTCCGATACAGGAGAACAAATTGGACACCCGTGGACAGGTCACACTGACTTCGTATTCTCCCTCTCCCTCTCGCCAGATGGATCGATCCTTGCGAGCGCGTCATGGGACAAAACTGTTCGTTTCTGGGATGCAACGACTGGTAATCCCAGCGGACAACATCTACAACATGACACACTTCTCGACGCTGTTCGTTTCTCTCCGTCCGGCGAATTTGTGGTATCAGCAGGATACGATAAAAAGATATATTTATGGCGAGTACCTTGGTTGAATTCCAACGAGAGTCGGGTAAGGACGCTCATCAAATGTACCTCGGGATTCATACTCACCGCTCTCTATCTAACAGACAAGCCTTACTAATATCGACGCGCCGCGCAACAGCGTGTATTGCGCACAAACGTCACACTTCCATCCACCTCTGCCATACTCTACGTACATCCCCAGCGCTGAGCCAGCATTGGATCTCAGTCTTGGTGTGAGCATTTGGAATTCATCCATTCCACTCGCTTGCTCATGCTGCCTCAAAGTTATTTCCACTACCTCACGTTACTGCAGCTGCCCTGGAACGTCCCAGCCCTCCTAGATCGAACCCAAATCCCGATGAAAATGACTTTTTGGAAACGCCACCCATGTCTGACGAAGTGGACTTGCAGTACATCCTTCCACATCCCTCCCTCGGACTCGATGATCGCCAGCGCATATTTGAGCGACGACTACGCATGCTGGTACCGCTTTTCATCTACTGTCTACGTATCACCATCAAGCCATTCCTTGCAGGTGGATCTCGGGACTTCAAACGGGCTTCACGTTCCGCACGATCTTATTCCTTCAGGCTTACATCTCACCTCCCGGTCCGAATTGGCGAACATAGCGGAGTGTCAGAACTTGATGTCAGTGTGTCTTCCTATGATCGTTGAATCATCCCTATTTCCTCCGGGGAAAGGGCCGACATGACCGTTTATCGCATTTGAAATAGAGAGTTTGGCTTCTGCAGATTCATTCAAAGCTGACGGTCACTTCAGGCACGCCACGCAGATCGAGCCTTCGACCTCGGTATTTCGTTCCACGTCCAATGGGGACCCTAAAAAGACCCGCAAGATTGATAGAATCAAGCAAAAACTCGTTGCCATGCTTCGTGAGACACTTCATCGCACCAACCACACGTTCAATCAGCTGACCATCGTGCACGCAGGCGAGATAGGTTTCAGAGTACCCAAAGATCGACTCCCGTGGTCCACGCTCGAAAGAGAACTAAAAAAACAAGGGTACGCCATCCACAATTGGCCACAAGGGGTGTTTCGCGAGAGAGATAAAGGGGTGTATAGCCTGAGTGCTGAGGAAGCGGACAAGCTTTACCACGCGCTCTTCTCGGACGAACGGCGCCTCCAGTTCGTTCGTCACGATGGTGGTATGTTCTTGAAACACGCGTCGTTCCCTTTTAACGTTCTTGTAGACAATGGCGAAAGGATCGCTCCGCTACCCGACACCGCAACCTTTCATTCGGACGGCGCGCACGAAAGCAATCATTCTTGCATGCCGACGGAAGGCCGGCAGGCGAGGTTCAAAGTGACCACACAGGAAACGTACAATGTAGAACGGCCACACAAGAGACGGCGCGTGTGAGGTGTATCCCGCACCATCGTTCGTTATGCACAAGAGACGCGGGTCGATGCGTGGCGTGTAGGATTTCGAGCGCATACGTATTTGGGGTGTCTGATAGGTCGCGTTTTATCCATGTATCATCACTGCTGAGTGTTATTCCTTCGTTACGCATGTCCTCCAGTTGGTGGTCCCAACTGACCGATTGTGCTGTAGTGTGTGAGAAACGCGGACCCCTTTACTGAATGCAAAGTTTGGTCTTTCCCTTGTCCATATTGTGGATAACCGGTGCTATCAACCGCGATGGAGACTCGGACCGGTCGTATGAATGCCCTGGGCCCAGAGCTCCCTTACTGAATACAAAAGTCACGCCATCGAATGTATCGACGCAGGCCGTCGGGACAAACACGTCTTGATTCCTGGTGACACCGATCGGATTCCCACTTGATTCGCCCAAAAAGATGTCCACCCTTGCTGCGGGCGAAGATGCTTGCGGTACACCACTCGGCAACATTAATCAATCGGTTCAAGTTATTGGTACACCAACTCGCAACGATTCGGATGGCAGAGAGGACACACAACGTGCCCTCGCTACCGGCGGGGCATACCATCCAGCGACCCATATCGCAGAGCCTTTCTGAACTGGCTCCATCCAGACATTCACGATCGCAGGTATGTCATCGCGGACCGCCCTTCTGTCGGACTCGCACACCATCTCAAGGTCGAGCGGACCCTCAAGGCCTCGCGGTTTGGTGATCGCGCCTCGGAGCCCCGCATCACCCTCGCCCAGTTTCCCCAGATTCTCACCTTGTCAGTCAAATGACCAAGTTGATCTGTGACGTCGCCCCCGTTTGCGTTTACATGTTTGGCTGCGTTGGTGCCGATTTTGTCGCCTCATAAGGCAAGCGAGGGGTATGGCAGTCGATTTGTGGGACGGAGATGGTGGATGATTCGATCATGATGTTTGAGTTGGGTGCGGAGGCGTTTTGGGGGCAGGTACCGTGGCTGGTCCGGATTCTTGATCAACGTGATACACTGGATGTTAATACTCTTCGCAGCTTAAAATGACCAGGGTGTCGAAGGACGAGCCTCGGGAAACAAGGACGAGACTTTACCGCTGAATGTATTCTTACTTTGGTGCTTGGTTTTCTTTAGTGTTTCAAGGGTATGATGAGCGCTCCGCTGCCAGGGCTAATATATGTCAATATCATGTATCCAAACATCAATGGTCTCTTCGATGGTTGCCAGTCTTGTTCACATTTGCATGATAGGGAATCGATAAAAGTATTTATACGTTAACATGGTGAGGTGTTGATGTATGCAAGTCGCAACTGGCATTGCTCGTTCTGTGGCGAGTGACAGTTCAATAAACGACAACAAGCCGATCAAATATGACTTCTACCTACCGCAACTTGCAAGCGCTGACTTGACATCCTCCTTCCTCGCATGGGTCCGGCCCTGGAAACGATGCTCACCTCTCCCGTGCATAAATCTTTAAACGAACCGAAGAAGACCGCGAATGGCATCCACGACTTCGGGAATGACGGCGTGTTCAAGCATAGCCTCGGGTACTGTCCCATGGCCATCAATACCAACTGCGACCCCCTGCGGCGGGCTCGGGATCTGTTGGCTATATCGCGTATTATGCACTCGCCACTGTTTTCCCGCTGAGCGAAAGCGAAGCTGGCGTTAGACATCGACTTTGAGAATGAGTGGGAGGCGATGAGAGATTGGAATGAAGATGATGTGGAGGCAGTGATGGAGGAGAGGGTGTTGTGCTACCCATATTTGAGGCGGGGGGAGAACGGGGTAAAGGACAAGGACAGTGGCAGAGGGAGGGGAGAAGGGAGGGGATGATGATTGAGAAATGTGTCGTAGGTGATTGTGCGCGTCGACAATTGGACTCCATGAAGGGTCTGTGGACGGCCCCGAAGACAAGGGCGGCATAGTGTCTAGGGTTGGAACACAGGCACTCGCTCTAGTATGATGAATAAATATGGTCGACAAAAGTCGACAAACGGGTTCCTCTGATGGTCGGCAAGGTTTTGGAAGAACGTATACAGACGAAATCGATGGACATCGCGATCCTACCGGGCGAATTGTGATACTGGGTGGCATGAGAGGAAGAGATCGTCAGGATTGGGCGCGGAAGGCCACCGTATTGCCTCATCTCATTTCGAGGCTCACAGCATATAAGCTGTGGAATTTAAAGTGGTCAGCGTTTTCCCCAGGCCTATCGTCACGCGCCTTTGCAAACACGCCAACTCGATACCCAGCTTGCGACTAGCTGGCAAAGCACCTTCATGTCAAGTGTTACACGACAACAGTCTGACGGCAATCAACCTCAGCCATGTTTGATAGTTTCGACGCACGGCGGCAACAGGCTAGCGTCTCTCCCCGACGGACGACGAGTTGTCACCGGCTCTCGTGACAGAACTGTGAAGGTATGGAATTTGGAGAATGGAGAGCAAGAAGGGATATCAATGGAGCACGAGAGCGAAATAACCGGTCTTACTGTGACAGGGGATGGCACGAAGATCATCGGCGGTGACGAAGATGGGAAGATCAAAGTGTGGGACGTTGAGTCGCACGAACTTGTCAAGGAATGGACTCACCCAGAAGGCTGCCCCGAGATTGCCATCTCGCCGGAGGACCGACTCATCGCAGCAGGTTTGCGGAGCGTGGCCATCTACACCACGGAAGGGAGACAGGTCAACGATTCCATCGAGGTCGACGAGGCTGTGTGGTCCATGGCATTCTCTCCCGACGGAATGAAACTCGCGTGTGCCACTTACGACGACATCCGCGTGTATGACGTCAACACTGGCACACTCGTCCTTGGCCCGTTAAAGGGCCACCACCATTCAGTCCTTTGTGTGCTGTGGTCACGCGACGGCAGCAGGCTCTTCTCTGGCTCTTACAATGGGGAAATTCGCTGTTGGGGTTCCGATACTACAGGACAACAAATCGGGCATGCGTGGACAGGTCACGCGGACTGTATACGCTCCCTCTCCCTTTCCCCGGATGGACGGATCCTTGCAAGTGCGTCGTGGGATAAAACTATTCGCTTCTGGGATGCAGCTACTGGTAATCCCATCAGACGACGTCTACACCATGATACACCAATCCACGCTGTTCGTTTCTCTCCCTCCGGTGAATTCGTGATGTCACTGAGATGGGATGGAAAGATATGTTTATGGCGAGTACCTTGGTTGGGTTCCGTCGAGAACCGGGTAAGGACGCTCATCAGATGTACCTCGGGATTCATGCTCACCGCTCTCTCTGTCTAACAGACAAGCCTTGCTAATTTTGACGCGCCGCGCAACAGCGTACACCGTGCGCAAATGTCCCACTCCCATCCACCTCCACCCTACTCCACGCACATCCGCAGCGCTGAGCAAGTGTTGGATCTCAGTCTTGGTGTGAGCGTTTGCATTTCATCCTACTTGCTTGCTCATGCTGCCTCAAAGTTACTTCCACCAGCTCACCTTACTGCAACTCCCCCGGTGCCCAATCTACCCCCTGGCTCCCACCTACAGGAGCCAAGCTCCAACGAAAATGACTCTTCGGAAACATCATTCATTTCTGGTGGTGTGAATTTGCAGTACATCCACCCGGACGTGTCGCTGGGGTATGAAGCCCGCCAGCACTCCACCGAATCACGGCTACGAAAACTGGTGCCAACTTTTATCTACCGTCCACGTATCATCACCAAGCCACTTCTTGCAGGTCGATCTCGGGACTTCAAACGGACTTCACGATCTTATTCTTTCAAGTTTACCTCTCATCTCCCAGGCCGAATTGGCGAACATCGCAGAGTCGTGTCAGAACTTGATGTCAGTATGTCTTCTTCCTATGATCATTGAATCATCCCTATTTCCTCGGGTGAAAGGGCCGAGATGATCATGGACCGCATTTGAAATAGGGAATCTAGCTGGAGATCCGTTCAAAGCTGATCTTGGTCATCTTTACTACAGGCACCACACGCAGATCGAACCTTCAACCTCGGTACCTCGTTCCACATCCAATGGGGATTCTAAGAAGACCCGCAAGATCGATAGAATCAAGCAGAGAATCGTCGTCATGCTTCGTGAGCCACTTCATCGCACCAACCACACCTTCGATCGGCTGACCATCATATATGCAGGCCAGATAGGCTTCAGAGTACCCAATGATCGGCTCCCATGGTCCACGCTCGAAGGAGAACTGGAAAAACAAGGGTACGCCATCTATAATTGGCCACAAGGGGTGTTTCGCGAGGGAGATAAAGGTGTATATAGCCTGAGCGCCGAGGAAGTCGACAGGCTTTACCACGCGCTCTTCTCGGACGAACGGCGCCTCCAGTTCGTTCGTCGCTACGATGGTATGTTCTTGAGACGTGCGTCATTTCTCTCTGACGTTCCCGCAGAGAATGGCGAAAGGATCGCTCCACTGCTCGATGTCGCAGCCTCGCACTCGTCCGGCGCGCACGAGGGCAATGGTTCTTCCATGCCGGCGGCAGGCAGGCAACCAAGATTCAGAGTGACCACACAGGAAATGTACAATGCCGAACGGCCACACAAGAGACGGCGTGGGTGAGGGGCGTCTCGCACCTTCGGTCGTGACGTACAAGGGACGTGGATCGATCCTTGGTGTGCTTTGGTGTGTACGATTTCGTGAGCATATATATTTGCGTTTTCCGATTCGTCCAGTTTTATCCATGTATGTATCATCGATTCATCGCTGCTGAGCACGGACATTTTTCTTCGTCATGCATGTCCCCCATTTGGCGGTCTCAGCTGCATGCGATATGACTGATTGTACTGTAGTGTATGAGAAACACGGACCGCTGTTACTTAATGCGAGGTTTGGTCTTTCCCCTTTCCATATTGTGGATAACCGGTGCTATCCACCGTGGTGTAGACTCGGGCTGGTCGTATGAATACCCCGGGCCCAGAGCTCCCTTACTGAATACAAGTCACGCCATCAAATATCGACGCAGGCCGTCGGGACGAACACGTCCCTTGATTCCTGATGCCATGAATTGCATATCCAGTCTATCTGATTCGTCCAAAAATATGTCCAAGACCCTTGCTGCAGGCAACGATGGACCTGGAGTACCCGACCCAGCAAAAGTTAATTTACCGGTTCTTGGTACCCACCCACAGCAGTCCAGATGACATAGAGGAGACCCTCATCATTCAATACACCTTCGCTACCGGTGGGGCATACATTCCGCTACCCCAATCTCAGAGCCATTCTCAACCGCCGGGCACCATCCCGATATTCACGATCGCAGGTGTGTCATCGCTGACCGCCACTCCAACGCACTCACACACCATCTCGAGGTCGAGCGGACCCTCACGTCGGGTGATCGCGCCTCCGGACCCCGCATCAACCTGCGCAGAATATTTCTTGGCGGAAGTGAAACCCCGGATGCTGATGCTCGGGTCCTTCGCAACTTGAAATGATCAGGGTATCGAAGGACGAGCCTCGGGAAAGGGCAAGGGCGAGGCTTCTACCACTGAATGTATTCCGTTGGTTTCTGTAGGGTTTCAAGGGTATTGTGAGAATTCCGCAGGGCTAACATGGGTCAATATCATGTATCTCGATATCAACGGTCTCTTCGAAGGTAGCCTTGTTCGTAAGTGGCATGGTGGAGAATCAGTACGTTGTTACCGTTGCTCATCATGAGCAACCGGTATGCAGGGCCTTCCCGTAGAGGTCGTGACTAGGAGGGCCACCTAGTTGACATCGAAGGGGGGTGTGAGGCTTGTCGTCGAGCGAACTGCAATGATTGCATCCGCTGGACTTTCCTAGCGACAAGTATAGATGTATCTTACCTTGTAGATCATATTGCGGAGTGAACGTGTATGAACCAGCAAGAGGTATCTCCACGGAAATCGTAATAGCTCGTCGAACACAGAAATGGGGTAAGATGCACACGCCGTCTCTTGTGAGAGCAGTGATGCCCTGCATACACTTCCGCTGTAGTCACTTTGAACCTCGGCTGATTGCATGCCATCAAACGATGGTCGCTCGCTCTCGCGGGGTCCATCCAATCCGACACGACCAGGTGACGGCCTCTGTTTCCGCTCGTGATCCGTGCTCATCTCTTTCCCGCAATGAAGGGGGCTTGGCAGGCATGTAATACCACCTCGTTATGTCCGAATCGAGTGGTAAGGAGAGCTTGAAACGGAACGATTCCCCCAGAGTTTCGGTGGATAGGTGGTACTTGTGTCGGGGGGAACGAGAAACCATAGGCTGAAACGCTTGCCTATCCACGCCTTCGTAACCACTACAGACGGTGGCACTGAGATGCGTGAGAGGACAGGTAAAGAAGTGACCTATACAGTCGGTATTCTGCATAAGCAAGCGACCCAAGCACGGGACTGGAGGAATTTGCTCACAGCAGAAGAGTAGGTCGCAGATAGTTTGTGGGTAGGGCATAACAGTTTGCATTGGTCCAGAGTTTTGAGGGTTCAAAACGTCTGTATAGTATTGATCAGGCTGACGAGGAATTTGGAGAGGCCGACCGTCAAGCCGACCGTAGAGCCAATCCCCGACTCCGTTAGGAAGGAGGGTTCTGTCGGGAGCAAATATCCAGGCACCCTGCCAAACGACTTGCAGGCACATCCCACGGTCGTCATGTGACTTTCTTGAATAACGTTGTTTGGTAGTGTTTCGTTTGATATTTGATAAATCGCGATTGTCGTCGTGCTCTCTTTCCTTCCTTCACTCCTGAACGTTGAACGTTGAACTCCAGTTGCTGAACTGAACGCCCGCCCGCAAAACATTCGACACCTTCCACTGTATCGTGATGTAAGTTTTATGTGTCCTTTCTGAATGTTCGAATCATGATTGTCATTATTGTATTAGGTTTGTTATGAAGTCTCCATGCCGCCATGCTCGATCGCTTGATGAGGAGTCATGTCCTCCTTTCGGCGTTCCTCACGACGTGGATGATTACCCGATGCACTATGATCCATTATATTATCCGCATTATTACCCCTCGTATTTTGACACCACATTGAATTTTTGCAACTGGTTGTCGGACACTTTGATGATTCATACTCAATCATACTCGCATTGTCAATTTGAATTCAATGGCCTCGTCTCTTATGATGGTGCGGTTATCTTTGTGTCTCAGACCAGTGTGAATGTCTCGTGTGCAATACAGTACTTCGAAAACTCGTCTTATACACACTGATCTCATAACTCGATTGAAATCTCGGATTTCTAATGGTGTAGCCTTTGGTTTGCTCGTGAACGAGAGGACAACCAAGTATCCTCGATGGCTATTTTATTCCGATGACAACTATAAGAAGAGACTTGCCCTCATGCCCAACGATGTTCTCGTTCGATCGATCGCTGGTATTGGAACGCTCAACTCGAAATCACGCAATAAACAGGGCTATGTTCAAGCAATTGTTCGTCATCTGTTCAATAAACGCGCCGAGTTGCTCAAATTAACTCCCATTGCCCTTGTTGATGTCTTTCAGGACCTCGAATTGCCTGGCGGCTGTATGCGACGTGTTTCAGCCCTTGTTTCGAAGCATTTCGAAGAGGTTTTTGGTGCTGAGGTGGGAACCATGTTGAGCATTGGGAAGGGGCCGAGGGGGACCACCCCGTGCTGGTGGACCCGAAGGTAGTGGATTAGGTGGGTACTGACTACTCGACATGACTACTAACTACTCCGTGGACACCAGCTACTGCGCCAGGACCCCTGGCACCGCTGGGAGGGGCTCCCTCCCAGTGGAGGCCTAGGACCTCGTCCCACGGGTACAGCATGCCTCCTGGTGCTGTTTCATCAAACATACGAGATTGTCATATACATGTCCAGTTGGATTGGGTGAGTTTGCCTCACAAAGACCTTGTCCGTCGACTCAAGAGGGTGTCGTTTGAAGGTGTTGCTGCTTGCATTCGGCAACTGCCGCCTGAACATTGACCCAACATATATCGTCATTCTCAATCAAAAGTGTTTGTTTTTTCTTGCGAAAAGTCGGCATAAAGGCCTTCATGTTCTGAGTCCATCTTTGACAATTTGCAGTTGTCGAGTTGTTGTTTTTATTCAACCGCCATATACATTTTTTTCTTGACCCGTTAATCAAATGATATTGTGAGGATAAGTCTGAGCTAAGACTCTATCGGTAGGAGTCGGGGACTGGCGCTTGCGCCGCTACGATGAGAATGGGAACGATGCGAAGAATTTCCACGGGACAGGATCCGAGGTTGCGCTTGAACTCACCGTCGTTCCCGAAGCCGTTTATGTCACTCGCGGTCTTCTTCAATTCCGTTTCAAAACCTCGCCGCCCGAGATGTGCATCAGGGTCTGCGCGAGGAATGCGTGTGTGAGGCGAACACGGATGCGGGTGCGGCTACAGATGTCCATCACGGGGATAATTTTTCTACGAGCAGGGTAAGTATATATCGCTTTGTGGAATCGAGTGAGTCACATTATTGAGCTCACAAGTCACTGCAATTCATTCTGTACGCAATGATATCTAGTCTACATGAGATGGAGTGAATTTTCACATGATGTTCAGTGCTGGCACTTCCCACAGTGACACGCCGAGTCGAAGCATAGCACCCTCATGTCAAGCGTCACACCACAACAGTCTGACGGGTATCATCCTCAGCCACACTTGATAATTTCGACGCACGATGACGGTATCAGCAGGCTTGCGTTTCTCCCCGACGGACGACGAGTTGTCACTTGCTCTGCCAATGAATGGACCCAGGAAGGGAGTGTGAAGGTGTGGAATTTAGAGAATGGGAAGCACGAAGGGACGCCAATGGAGCACGAGAGCGGAATAACCGGTCTTGCTGTGACCCAGGATGGCACAAAGATCATCAGCGGTGATGAAGATGGGAAGATCAAAGTGTGGGACGTTCAATCGCACAAACTGGTCAAAGAATGGACTCACTCGGAGACCTACCCCGGGATTGCCATCTCGCCAGATGATCGACTCATTGCAGTTGGTGGTCTGGTTGTGGCTATTTACACCATGGACGGGAGACAGGCCAATCATTCCGTCAAGGGCGACGAGGAGGTTCATCGGGGCAATCACGAGAGTATTATATGAGCATATAAACCCTTGCAAAGATGTCAAATAACTAAAACTTGCATAATATATTATATTCCCATAAAACTGTAGGCTTTCAAGCTATTAAGAAAAATGT
>JBBPRK010000904.1:0-16728 GCA_038093075.1 Boletus patriciae
TCTGGTTACAGTCTTGCACTCTTCCAACTGAGCTCTAATGTCAGCATACAAGCAACTGGCCATGCTTCCCTTGTATAATGCACTCAGTGACACAAGATGACAAAAAGTAAATCCAACCTGCCTGGCTTGAACAGGTGACCTCAAGATTGAGTTTAACCAATTATAGTCTTGTGCTCTTCCACTGAGCTAAGGTCAGCTTGCAAGCAACTGGCCATGCTTCCCTTGTATGATGCACTCAGCAACCGAACATGACAAAAAAAGTAAATCCAACCTGCCTGGCTTGAACAGGCAACCTCAAGATTGAGTTTAACCAATTACAGTCTTGTGCTCTTCCACTGAGCTAAGGTCAGCATGCAAACAACTAGCCATGCTGGCCTTGTATGATGCACTCAGTGATATGAAACAACAAAAAGTAAATCCAACCTGCCTGGCTCGAACAGGCAACCTCAAGATTGACTTTAATCAATTACAGTCTTGTGCTCTTCCACTGAGCTAAGGTCGGCTTGCAAAGAACTGGCCATTCAGCCCTTGTATGATGCACTGAGCAACACAAAATGATACAAAAGTAAATCCAACCTGCCTGGCTTGAACAGGCGACCTCAAGATGAACTTATCCAGTTACAGTCTTGTGCTCTTCCACTGAGCTAAGGTCGGCTTGCAAACAACTGGCCATTCTTCCCTTGTATGATGCACTGAGCGACACAAAATGACAAAAAGTGAATCCAACCTGCCTGGCTTGAACAGGCAACCTCAAGATGAACTTATCCAGTTATAGTCTTGTGCTCTTCCACTGAGCTAAGGTTGGCATGCAAACAACTGACCATTCTTCCCTTGTATTCCTGGACCTGGAGGGGACAGGTTTGCAAGGCGGTAATTGTGGCTGTGCGTTCAATCTTTGAAGGTGTGGGGAGATCTGGTGTGGAGTGGGAATTTGCGATCGTTACAACGCTCCACGCTCCTAACTTCCCCTAACCCCCTTCTCGTCTTTCGCCTTTCATGAACTCATCTTTCCCCTTCTCAATGCGTTGAGATGGCTGTACCTGCAGGTTGTTTGGAGGTTACGCAACAGACCGTGGATGATGGAGGTTTGGAATTTGGTGTGATAACCAGTTTTCGTTTGCGTACTAGTTTTAATTTTGAGCGTGTCGGGTCTGATGTTACGTTGTTGAGTAAGTGGCCGCGTGGTCCGTTCATCGTTGTACGCTTTCGAACAACGGCGGAACTGGTGGATACGTTTCCATTGTTGACTGTTCGCGAGTTACATTTGCTGTCCTCAATGCACGGGAGTTTTTTGTCTACTCGTTCTGGTAAAGCCGATTACACTCGTGTCCTTCGCGCTCACTATTGCGACGCATCGTGCACGGAACATTTGGTGTGTGTTTTTAAGTTGAGAAGGACCGTGCGGCGTTTGCATGAACATTCACAAAGTAATCATTTGTTTGTGAATGTAGAGAGACATTCTACGGAACCGTTAGACGTGGATGCTTTGGCAGGTGTTGGTGGTGACGAAGGGTTTCCGTTTTTTCCTTCACGTGCATTTAAGTATGAGGTAGTTGGTGCGTGGCAGGAGCGTATGCACCCTACAGCACAGTTACGTTCCCCTTGTGCCGTTTGTGGTCAATGATTCAAATCTGATCGTCTTCGTGATGCGAATGCTAGTGATGTCGATCTTTCTTGTTTGCAGAACGAATTCTTGCCCGAGCATGTGTTACCATTGACGTACGACTTCGCGTTATACGATTGCGCGATTTTATGTCCTGCAGCACTGGAGGATCTGTGGGCGTTGTCGAATATGAAAATGTGTGATTCCTGCCATCGTTCGGTGGTGCGGAACGGAACGATGCCTGTAGACGCACTTGCGAACTTTCAGTATTACGCATACTCTGAGGTCCCTAGCGATGTCCGGACAGCTTTCGAACAGGCATCTGTGTTTGATCTAATGTTAGTTGCATGAGCGCGTGCGACCCGAATTAGCTTTTTGTTGTCAGAGAAAGACGGAGTCGTTGGTGACTCTCGTTGCAGCCAAGGTTTCGTGAAGGGTAACGTGGCTATCATGCCGCAAAATACTCTTACATTGTGTACAGTGATTCCGCCTTCCGATGTTGAGATTCGAGAGGCCGTGTGTGCCTTGCTCATCGGTCATGATGTCACACCTACACGCAGTAATATAACGAAGTTAGGCCCGATTCTAGTTAACAAATCGATAATTCGCACTTTGGCCAATTTCTTGGTGAATTTTAACGAATGGTATCGTGGTGTTGTTGATGTAGACGAGACAAATATTGATCGTTTGTATGAAGGGTCCGCTGAACGAGGACTTCCAAACGCGGTCGAACTGTCCTTCTTGGAATCGGTCGATGATGCTAACGCTGAATCGAGTTACACCGGAGAAGGGAGAAGTGAGGTTACTGGAGACGTTAATTCTCCGTTTCTGGATGCAGTCGGTTATACGGAGGGAGACTATACACCGCAGAGCATTCGACTTATGAAAGCGACGGCATTAGCACATTGTCTCGATGGCAAACATTTTCTTCAGGTTTGTAGTGGGGAAAATTTGGTGAACGAGAATAATCCCGGTTTGCTAGCATGGGTTTTCCCGCAATTGGATCCCTTCGGTATTGGAGGTTTCAATGATCCTAACAGAGCCGGGACGAATATGTTATCGTTTGCAAGGCAAGTGCGAAACCTTATATTGCAACACGATTCTCCTTTTGCAAAAGATCCCAATTTCGCTTATGTATGCTGGAACGTGTTGCAAAAAC
Organism: Boletus patriciae; assembly: GCA_038093075.1. Classification (NCBI taxonomy): domain Eukaryota; kingdom Fungi; phylum Basidiomycota; class Agaricomycetes; order Boletales; family Boletaceae; genus Boletus; species Boletus patriciae. Next base: position 2,763 of record JBBPRK010000904.1, read on the forward strand.
GTGAGTTGAATCGATCCTTATGTTTCCGAGTGCCTGTTGGTGAACGTGAACGCTTGGGTAAACGATTGTACGAGTTGGCTCCAGCTTTAACGGATTTGGTACGATCATGGGAGAAGGAACCTTGGTTCTCACCCGTAACAGACATACAAAAAGAGGCTTTGTCGTTGTTGAATCGCTTGCAGACGGTCGGAAACCATTTACATGGAAGTTCGGGGTATAAACAACTTCGACGACATGAACTTCGCGGATTGATTAGGCAGTTTGGTACTCCTGCTCTATTCGTTACTATCAATCCCGCTGATGTTTACAATCCGTTGATGGGTATTTGTGGCGCTTTGGAAACAACTGAATGGCGTGCCATGAGTCAAACTGAGCGAGTCACTTTTGTTGCTAGAAATCCAGCAGCAGCTGCACAGTTTTTTGATGAGATTATGCAAGCCTTTTTATCTGTAATTGTTCATCCCAGAAATGGGCGACCGGGTTTATTTGGACGGTGTGATGCTTACTATGGGATGGTAGAAGCTCAGGGACGAGGTACGTTACACTGTCACTTACTGATCTGGATACACGGAAATCCTAATCCTCAGCTTTTACGAGATCGTATGCAGTCAGATGTTGCGTTCCGTGATTCAATGATAACCTGGTTAGAACAAACCATTAAAAGTGAGTTTCCAGATCAAACGGAGGTTTGCACATCTACCGTTCGACCCCAGGCAACAGAAGGTTTGGATGCAAGACTAGCAGAAGCGCCTCAGTTGGCGCACCTGACCGAAGAAGAATTCGAGATCACATATAAAGGTTTCTTGCGCGATCTCGTTATCACTTGTAACTGGCATGAACATACCGACACCTGTTGGAAACATTTGAAGACAGGTGAGCCTCGCGATGATGCTCATTGTCGAATGCGCATTGACGGTTCGACGCGTTTAACGACTTCGATTGACCGAGATACACTTTCGGTGTTGTTATGTCGATTGCATCCTTGTGTCAACAACTATAACGATGTTATTCTTTTCCTGCTGCAATGTAACAGGACATTAAACACATCGGGTCTGGTCCGGGAGCAAAAGCTTTAGTGTTTTACGTTACTGATTACATAACGAAGAATGGACTTAGCGTTCACGTCGGGCTCGATGCGATCAAGTATGCTATCAGACGAAATGATCGTTTGACCGATTTCGTAGACAAGAGTGCAAAAGATCGAGGTTTGTTTGTAAAGTCAGTCAATGCACTGATGGCTCGACAAGAACTGTCTCACCAACAGGTAATGAGTTATCTGGTGGGAGGTGGTGATCATTACAAAAGCCATACATTTGCGATTCTTCCTTGGGATCGAGTAGATCGTCTGTTTCGCGCTTCATCAGACGACAATGAGGATAAAAACAAACCCTTGACGGAATCAGTTCGAGTCGAACCCAAAACGATCGAGTCCCAAGACGTGATAACCGATTATTGTTTTCGACCCAATATTGAACCTTTTCGGTCACTAAATCTGTGGAGTTTTGTACAATCCATCGAAAAAATGTCGTTGGCGCAGGATGATTGACGTATACGTGAAGCGGATGATCGCCATCATGTTCGTTGTGAAGAGCATTCAGATGTTCCTCGACGTGGAAGACCAGCAATGCCAAGAGGTCGATTCGAAATCGGACACCCTCAACGAGATATGTATGGTCTTCGAGTTCGTACTCAACCTCGTGTCATAGTCTATCAAGGAAAGCCTGTGCCCCGACGGCACGAGTCAGGGGAAGGGTTCGAGACTTGGTGTCGAGCAATGATTATATTGTTTACACCTTGGCGCGATATTCAAGACATCACTGGCACATCAGAGGAACTTTCGTGGTCACAATTATACGAACGGACTGACTTCACCGACGATGCTCTGCGTTTGATGCGAAACATGCAAGTCGAATGGGAATGCGAAGACACCAAAAAAAATTCGGAAGGGGTCCCGAGTACGTTCCCTGTTGCAAGCGGTGACAATTGGAACGACGTTAACGATGGTTTGGATGTTGATTCGCTCCAAATGTTGTTATTGAACGATAGTGTCGTGAATGCTGAAGAAATCGATGCACCGATCGAACACGAGTTCCTTACTCATGATGCAGGAAAATCTTTCGAAGTGTTGACAGAGATGGAGCGAACGAACCTTTTCAACCTGCCAGAAAGTATTGTTCCACAGATTCGAAACAATGTCGAGTTACTGTCATCAACAAACGATACTTGTCTGGAGAGTTACAATCGTGAAATGAAAATTCTGAAAAAGAGGAAACGAGAATCAAACGCGGAGAATGAATTAGCGAAACGAACAAGTTCCTCAGAGGATCCAGACGTGCGACCTGTTATTCGTAGGAGAATCGATTGCGAAAAAACTGACATCGAAGTTACTCGTTTACCTTCCACACACTCTCACGCATCATTGTCGCAATCGGATTCTGTAAATTCTGCCAGACTAACAGTTAATGAAGACTCGATGCTCCAAAAAATCATTGCAAAGTTCGGTATGAATGACAATAAAGAGCAGGAGATGGCTTTTCGTATCATTGGTGAACACGTGTTGAAAGAAGATAAAGAACAGTTGTTAATGTATCTGGCAGGCATAGGAGGTTCAGGCAAGACGCATGTCGTGAACACGATTCGTGAATTATTCGATGTTCTCAATCAAAAAGAAAAATTGAAACTGTCGGCACCTACCGGTTGTGCTGCTGTATTGATCCACGGTCAAACAATCCATGCGTTAACGATGTTGGGAGGGAGGATGAAACCTAATCAAGCTGAGTTAGAGGCCATTTGGCGAGAGGTTCGTTATCTCATCATTGACGAGATTTCATTGGCATCTGCACGTTTACTTTGTGATATCTCCAAACGAATATGTCTTGCAGTTTCTGCAGATCCTATAGCTGCTAGCAAGCCATTTGGCGGAGTCAATGTCATCTTCATAGGTGATTTTGGTCAATTGAAACCCGTAAACGCATACGCTCTTTTTAGTCACGAGTTAGTTCGTAGACTGATCCCGAACGTATCGGAAACCGAACCAGGTCAGACCGCGTTATACGGCGCATATCTGTGGCGTTTAGTCAATGTCGTAGTGGAACTAAAAAAAAACTGGCGAGCAGTTACCGACCCTGCATTTATAAATTTCCTAAATCGTGTGCGTGCTGGAATTTGTTGGGACGGTAAAACTTTAAAGACATTGGATCAGGTGGGAACTGGAACGAATTTCGAAGAGAATGATTTTGACGTCGTTAATCACCGCCGTCTTCGATATCTTGCGTTACATTCACCCGAACAATTGGCACGTTTCCAACAAGCGCCCGTAGTGGTATCGGAAAAGGTAATTCGTGACACTATCAATAGGAAAAAGGCTCAAGCTTTTGCCTTCGCAAACAGAAGCGAACTCGTTTGCTATCGATCGAGAGATAATGGTCCTCGGAAGGCAGTTCTACCCAACAGTGTTCAACGTATATTGTGGAATTTGCCGAGCAATCGCACTGAGGACGCATTAGGCGAACTCCCCTTGTGTCCAGGACTTCCTGTGATGATAACGGAAAACTTAGCATTATCGCATGGTGTTGTGAACGGATCGAAAGGTATCGTTGTGAAAATTCAATATACACTGTTGCATGGTTCACGTGTTGCGAGATGTGTATTCGTACGCATTGCAAAATCGAATGTGAACATCGTCGAAAACGATCCCGACACCGTACCTATATTCCCTACAGCAACTACTTTCAAATACGTAGCTCAAGACGGAATGAAATATTCGATTCGTCGTGAACAGGTTCCACTTGCACCGGCCTTTGCCTTTACGGACTACAAAATCCAAGGACAATCCTTTGAATCTGTTGTAATTGACCTGGCAGGAGCTTGATCATTACAAAGTACTTATGTAATGTTGTCGCGTGCAACAACGCTTCAAGGTCTGGCAGTACTACGCTGGTTTCCAATGGACAAAATTTATCAACGTTTATCAGAGGAAGTTTGTCGTGAATTTCATCGACTAGCTATAATTGCATCGGACACTATTCAACGTTATCGTCAGTCACACGAGTTAACAACTTAATGTATGTGTTCGATCACTTCACCGTATGTCTCACCACTTTCTAAACGATTTCAGAATCTCTCTATCACCATAACAACTTTCGCCACCAATATTCCAAACGACTGCTCTTCGATCTTCAAAGCAACGAGGAGTGACTCGTTGTTCCACGATGTCGTTCTTGGTGACGACGTGAAACGGGATGAAAAGACAACCCGGATCGAAAGTGCTTCGCAATGTTTGTGGACATTTGTATGACCTTTGACAAGCGTGCGTCGTAGCATCTTCTTCGTCCCATTTCACTGGTGTCGTTGACAGGTTGTAACCACGATCTCTGTACTTTTTGTAGCATAACAAAACCTTCGCCGTTGGTCGACCATCACGAAAGTGCAATGGATTTGTCAATGCCCTTCCCTTTGTCGTTAACGTTGGATATGCAGAAAAGAAGCCATCTGCGGAAACGTAATTCATCACCACAGTCGTGTGGAATTCGAAAATGGGGATAAATGGAGATGGACGTTTGGATTCAATGACGTCGATATTGACGTCTCCGTTCGTCACCCTAGTCACGCTCGCCACCATGCTTTTTGCGCTATATTGCGTGTTGCGATGGATAGCTTCAGGGCGCTTGACGGGAACAAATCCGATACCACGAAGACAACGTAACACCCCTTGCACGCGACGACAAGGTACGTACAAGTCTAAGTCGTTTGGCGTCCACTGCAAAGATGGTTGAAAAAGCCACAGAGCTGTTGAACCGGATATAACCGCGTGATGGATGCGTAACATCTCCGTGAATGTGTCGAATTCATTTGTAAACATTGTGATGGTGATTTTCATGTGTTCCACGACAGCATTGTGCATCGCAATATAATTTTCGCGCGACGCACCGCCATACACGGCCATATCCGCCAGCGACATTATTCCCTGGATCTTTCGAACGATCTCCACAGGCAATTTGTCCAGTAACCAGCCATTTGGATAGTAAACAAAATCGTACTGAAAGTCCATGAAATGCATTCTACGTCACTTGTTTTCAAACGCTTTCTTACCTCTTGTTGCATACGTGCTCGCAACCCATACACAACACACCCTCCTGCGATTTCTACTGACTACATAAAACGGTCAGTTATGAGCGAAAGCTAAACAACTCTAACACTCACGTAGGCGCATTCCATCATAACGGTCGAACGTTATACGATCTCCTATCCACATACTCGTACGTGCTGTTGATGTCATTTCACAAACGCCTGAAAACTGTACCGACTGAATCTTGGAAACAAGAAACAACACCCCTATTCATCTCGTACCAACTTCACAATCAACATCCTCTTCTCACAATGTCCTACATTTCCAGTAAGCAGTTTCAATAACTCTCGTATCGTACGATCTCTCACTTTACAAGATTCGCATGGCAATGTCTCTTATGCCAACTGGCCTTGTGAATGGGTGAAATTCATGCCTCCGCCTGAATCTGCTATATGGGCGGTCGTGCCTTTCTCGTACGAAGGCGTATGCGATTGGGCTATCGTCTGCGAAAATCCTGCTTATCGTGAACGCATTCGTTCTCAAATGATCATATACAAAGATCTACTGTCTTCTCAAGACCGTCAACTTACACCTGTCACCGTTCATCTCCAAGGCTTCATAAAGGATTTAAACATCAATATTTTTGGCGACTGGGATCGGTAAATCTAATTTCTTAATACAGAACTAAATTCGTGAATTATCCAATTTAGATCGTCCGATGGTGCTCGCAAAGCCAGTCAATATTTACTGCTCGAGAGCAAAGGTAATCTGGAGCCTTGGCGAGATGGTCTAAATGCAATTCGCAATATTCGCCAACTCGTTCACTCTGTACTCGGAGGGGTAGAGAAAGAGTCTGTTGCTACCGACAACTTACGCTTTCACCGTCAAGTGTTCACAAAAGTTTGTCTGCAAGCTTTGGAAACACATGTTACCGTGATCCCGTTTTGACTAAACGACACAGGTATCTTCATCTTCGAATCCGTTACAAAATGTGTTGACGATTGAAGACGATCCAGTTGGCATCGCGGAATCTGTAAACGCTGATTGGCGCGTTACATCAAAACTGTCTATTGGTAGAATCGTTGACAACGTGCCCATTTCCTGCCCACCGTCTGCTATATGTAAAGGTGACTTCATAGATGTAGGAGTCTCCTTTGACATTGTCGTTAGATGAGACAGAAAAGGCGGGAAAATTGTACGCGTTCACCTTAAACTCGAACATGTTCTACAATTGTTACCCGCACGTGAGGTAGGACACATCTAGTTTCTACACGTTCTCGTTAATCACGAACGACTCCAAGATCTCACACACGAACATCGCTAGTTCATCCACGATGACTCCTTCCGATAAAGTTGCGCCTGGTACGTATACCGACCCATGACGTCCCTTCTCGCGTTAGACTTACCCTTTTACGTCCATTGCAGAACTGACTCCTAACGATCCATGACTGTATCAGTTGATTAGTTCCATTTATGATGCCGATGATGATATATGAACGGTATTGCCAAACAAAGTTACTTGATTGGGACTGAAATCTTATCTTCACGATTAAAGTGTCGTTCCTTTGTAATCGTTACATCTTTTTCTCCCCTCGAATCGCAATACGTTCTCGCTCGCCATTGCACTTTTGTTGTCCATATCTTTGCACCCAATCCGTATTCAGACATGTCAACTCAACTGCAAGTTGCAAGCGTAGAACGTTTTGTTGAACGAAAATATGGTGTAAATGTTTTTGTTCGCGTCTAAAATGTTGTGTTAAGAACCCATTTACAGTTGACTTGCAAACTCGCGCAAGGACTACTTTTCGTACCTGAATGCAATACGCCTCTGCCCGTTGCGGTAGCGATAGTAGACCTCGGGAGAGACGAAAACGAACTCGGTAACATTGCAATATCACAAGCATATTTAGATCCCGAGTCGTGTCACGGTCTCAGACTTCAGAACGTGAACGCTGACGAAGACGATAATGTGAGCTTCGATATCTCGCGCGGAGCATCCCTCGTCGACGTCATGGACGATGTTGCGAACTGTCCTTCTGCCATCGTCTCTCAAACCGTTCACCGTATTCCATACGACTATTCAAAAGATGAACACATTCGACTCCAAAACACGATCAAACTTTGTTATCTGGACCAAACGTTTGCGCGACACGTCTCCTTTCCTCTCAACAAGTTGATTCAAAGCCTTGCGTCGTGTCACTTCAGAAAACAGTTGATTTCATGGCACGGAGCTGTACTGGCTATGAAACTTCGACGTTCTACATCTTTCGAATTCATTGACTTACCTGTCGATGATTTTTCTTTAACTGCCGTTGCTGTCGCGTCGTAAGCACGCTTAAGCGTTCACGTTCACGCATCTAATCAACTGTTAGTTTTTGTTGTTCGACAGTCGATAGTTAATCACTTTCTCGTTCGCGCCCTGAACCCCAAAACCGTTCAAGTTACTTTATACGAAACTGTCTCCGTTTCTCGTACGATTCTTTCGATAACTGTCCTCTCGATAATTACTACGTTCACGTTGTCGTTACCGACCTAACGTTCAAAACTTTAGCAACCGTGAACCGAATTGATCACCGAATCTAAAGAGGGGGTAATTGTGTTTTTATAAGGATTAAACCTCCACCACCCGTCTTTCGCAGCCAAACTATGACGTAACGTCAACAACACCAAATGCATCCGTTAAAAGGGGCTTCCCCTACTCACCCTATTCCGATCCCCACACTTCAATCACTGGTATCTATTCATTCCAAATTTCGATGCCTGCTAAAGGGAAACGAAGACCCACCTCCGAAGACGATATCGATGACCTTGTCGTAAAACGTCAACGGTGCGCGATCCACTGACTTCGACACGCTCACTAAATACCAACATGGACAATCGAAAAGGATAATAGACGATGAGCAGAGTAGCTCAGGGACTTTACCCGAAAATGAAACTAGTACCGCTTCGGACTTGAAAGAATCGTCCCCTGCACGTATCCCATTTGCGGAGAAGGGGAAACTGCGTGCCAGCGATGACGTCGGCAGTGACAGTTTGTATCCCCACCCACTACAAACTTCGTATCTCACCACCCCGTCAACATCACTAGTAACCGTTTCGAATATGAGAGAAAAAACTCCTGTTATCGAGGAAACCGTCTATGAAGCTGGTACGATTCCTTCCGATACTTATCACTCCCATTCACTCCATAGCAGAACGTTCACGCGAACTCACCATTCACGGTTACGCTGACGACCCGAAAGACGTCGCAGTATATCCGAGTGCGTTAACTACCTTCGACGAAAAACTTGTCATGTTCGTTCCCTGTCGTAACGATGTCGACTACCCTTAATCTTCTTGAACAGACGCATTCTGCTTATTGGCAATTATAGTTCTGTCAGAAACAGCACTTTCACACTCGAGCACTTTCCAGAGAACGCCAATTGGGGAACACGTTGAACTCTAACCAACTCGTTGTCGTTGCTATGTCACGGATCCAACGAAACACCTGTCACTGTCTGGTTCGTCGGTCGCGTACTCGAATTCAACTACGAGAGATGTGGTGAACCGGCCGACATGGTGGGCATCTCCATTGATCCACTCATGCAAGGTACATCGAACGAAGCCCAAAAACTACTGTCCAAGCTATGCATGCTGCCTGCCAGTACGTTTAGCCAGCAATCCGCTTTATTACAGCACTCATATCACCCAGAATTCACCGGTTCATGGAACGACATCGTCGCCACTTGCTTCCAAGGCACTTATCATGATCGTGGCACCTCTAAACGAATGCCATTCACTGCTATTTTTGACGCACAAGGAGATAACAGACTACTAAACGACAAAAGTAAAATGCTCACTCTAGCCGCAAAAGAAATTCAAGTCAACGACATCGTGGTGATCGAGACTTTCATTCATCGATACACGAAGGCGACTGAGAAGTCTGACAACCCCTGGCACTCGTGGAGGGCCAAGTTTGAACTCAAGTGTATCTCGCTTCTCTGTAAAGGTACTGGCTCGAACAACGAGACTGAAGACGTCGCTCTGTAACCGAATAAGTCTTTGTAACCCTAACGTATTGCCTCGTGTTCGTAATCGACCATCTCGTCTGTTGATCGTAAACATTTCACTCCCACGCAAAAGAAAAACCGCAAAACATTGGGTCCAGGTGTCGCCCGGAGGGCCTTGTGGTATGATGCACTGAATGACACAAAATAACAAAAGGTAAATCCAACCTGCCTGGCTTGAACAGGCGACCTCAAGATGAACTTAATCAGTTACAGTCTTGTGCTCTTCCAACTGAGCTAAGGTCGGCTTGACAACAGGAGGTCACCCACTTATCAGAAGTGGGGTGGAAGGACAATACCCTGCACAGCATAACAGGGCAGACACAATTGTGAGCAAGGGTTTGTGCTTTAGATATAGAGGTGTATGTATCTTTGGGCAATATCAAAGTGTGTAGTCTAATCTGGTGGCATGATCCTGGACCCCAACTCCTATCCTTCCATGTCTTCCAACACAGGTTTGCTCATGTGCTCATCCTCTGATTCACTCTCCTCTTCCAGTGGTGGAGCTTCCTTGAGTTCTTTGATGTTGGTCACATCAAAACACCTGCTCTCCCTGAAGGGCTTTGGTCTTTTCTTTACATCTTTCTTGATGACTGCAGCTGCAGGAACGATGCCCCTCGGGTTCAAGTACAACAAGTCGTTGCCTCCGTAGTTATCCACGTATCGAACCCAGGCATCGAATCTAAATACCCCGTCAATCGCGTTACCACCGAGAAAAGGAATCACGTACATTCCATACCGATCCTCTGTCGCACGCATGTCTTGGTAAATGAATGTTTGCTTGAATGCGTCGATGGTTTCTCGGTATTGCTCAAAGTCGATCGGCGGACGAAAGTCGACATGAGAATCGTCGTACTTTTCCCGTTCGTTGGCCGTCATTACCTTTTGGTTGTAGGAATCAAAGATGGGGTACTCGAGAAGCAGCCCCAATGCGGGTATTTTGGGCACGAGGACCATTCGGGGACCGTAGAGCTTGAAAGCGTTAGTGACGTGGACGCCCAGGAAAGTGGGGAGACTGTACCTCGTCGATTATTTCCGAGGGTGTTCCTGTCCGACAGGATAGGACAAGGGCGGACATCATTTTACGCTTTTCCGACTTACGATCAGACAACGATCATGATGGTCGCGGCCAAACTTACGATCTAAGCGTTGGTTTGAACATACGGCACGGGGGTTCATTGGCAGAACCTACCTGGTGTAGCATGAAACTTTGTCCATGAAAGAGCACGCTGATCCATTCCGTGTCGCCGTACACAGCGGGGTCCGCGATCTGTCGAAGAGTTGAGACAAGAGTCTGCAATGGTGAAAAGAACCTTGCCTGAATTTGTATCATGTGACGTTGGTTGCTACGATCTGCAAAGTCGCGACCGACTGTGAAATTGTGAAAGTTGTGGGTGCCCTCAAACTTTTTTGCAGCGGCCCGCAGCTCGTCGACGTCTTTCGCGCTGACCCTCCATTGTCGCTTCCGAGCAAGGTCTTCTTCCGGCGTGGAAGAATCGGCACCTGGGAAATCCCAGAATGGATGCTGCGGGATATCACTGGACGGGTCCCCGGAAGCAGCTGCGGCGTGTTGGGAGCGCACAAACGCAGAGTTGGGTTTGGGTGGAATCAATAGATAGGAAGGAAAGAAATAAGTATACTTGCGGCTATCGCAGGATCTGTCGACATGGATGAGGTGGAGAAAGCCCAAGGAGAAGAAACGTCGTACAGTCGTGCATTGAACCCGTTCTGAACGCGAACCTTCAAGGGACGTTACTGGTGGAACGCGACTGGCAGGACAAGTGGTGCTTACTTTTCCCCAAACACGTATTTCGGGCGGGAGTTGTTCGTTGACACGAGACACCCAGTCCTTGACGCCGGGAATGTTGAGGATCAACTTGATGGAGACGACGTTGCCTGCAGCGTGGACGCCCGCGTCCGTTCGAGCGGCTCGTCCGAGATTGACCTGTAAAACCGCACGCTCAGTAAAAACGACCAGCAGGAGTGGTACGTTGAAGTACCTTGGTGGGATCGTCGGCATTGTCCTTGGACACGGCGCCCGCACGAACCAGCGCATCGAACAAGACGCCCTCGATCGTCTTGACGTCCGGCTGACTTGGGGATCGACACGAAAGAGAACCTCAGGGACGCCGTTCTATGCCAAAAACGTCATACGCACATTTGCATGCCGCTGCACCCGGTCCCGCAGAAGCCGATGAGCAACGCCGTCAAGCGCTTCGGCAACCTGGGTGGTCTGGGCTCCCCTCCGAACTCGTCCGCGTTCTTGGGCGTGTCCGAGGGGTCGGGATCGTGACGGGGCCCGCGGCGCCGACCGATGTTTTTGGTCCGTTTTTCCTTGCCTTTTCGCGATTTCGCCCAACCGGCGGCGTCTCGCTTTTCGTGCGTGCTGGATTCGACGGGTGGCGCGTCGTCCCTCTCGATGGATGCTTCTGCAGCGGGGGGACTCTGTTCGAGTCTTGGCCGTTTGAATGAGGTTGGCTCATCCAGGGACGGCGTCTTGGCCCCGGAGGGCGTATCTGGCGTCATGGTCATGTTCCTAGGGCGCAGCTTTGAACAATGAGATACGGGTGGCACAGTGCAGACAGAAGCATACCAGCAGCGATGGACTAAACAGGTGATTTTTGCATCTCCGTGGTGAAAACAAACGAAGATACCTCATTTTGGTGCTGGCAAGTTCGAAATCTAGCGACTCTAAACGTCTACTCTATGTACGTAAAAGTTACTCTATAAGATGTTACATTGCGCAAAGATCGTTCACTCCTTTCGACAGAGATCAACCACGGCTTCCTCGCAAGCGCGATAAGCCTCCACGAGCTGGTCATACACCTTTGTGACCTCGGCCTTGGGCTCAGCGACGAGGCGCATGCGCTCGACGTCTCCGTAGCTCATTTCCTCAAAGGTGCCCGAACCCCCGTTTTGTTGCTTCCACCAGGCAAACTTGGCGAGAATAGCACCGCCGGTCCCAGCGGCCTCCTTGGACTCTGCAACATAGACACGAATGCCAAACAGGTCGGCGGCGAGCTGGCGGATGGTTTGGTTGGCAGATGAGCCTCCAGTGACGATCAATCTCTGGAGAGGGGGCGAGTTGGGTGGGAGGATGGCAGCTATGCGGGACTTGATGGACAAGAACTGGGACTCGAGGATTGCTCGAGGATGGGCCTCGGAGGGTATAGAGTCTACGCGGGTAGGAACACCATCTTGGGTCGTGAACAGGAACTCGCCAAGGACGTTGGGGGGAATAATTTCCGGAAGAGGAAAGTAAAAGCCCAGATGGCCGTTGTTGCCCACAGGGGTGCTTTCGACAAGCTGGTTGTATCGCTGCCAGTCCCGGTTGGCGTCTCTGTCGCGAACGTGTTCTCTGGCGAGAGCACCGTTTTTGTAGCAGAGCATGGCAATCTGGGCATCGATGGTGGTGGGATGAGAGAGGAGGTGGGAGGTGGTGAATCGCTTTGGAGGGGTATCTGCAGGGGGGATAGAGAGCAAAAGAGTGGTGGACGTGCCAAGAGAGAGGAGAGCATCGCCCGGCGCAGAGAGGGCGGCGACAGTAGCAGAGTTGTCCCCGGTAAAGGGGGCGATGATGCAGTCTGCGAAATTGTGAGGACGAGCATGTGGGCACAAGAGAGATAGCTACCAGGGCTGAATCCCCATCTGGCGACCCACCAGTTGGAGATTTTTCCGAGCACCGTACCACCGGGCACGGGTTCGGGACCAATCTTTGAGCGGAGCTCTGGACCACCGCAGGCGTGGAGCAGCGAATCGTCCCACTTGCACGTGAGAACATCCATGAGGTTCATGCCGCTGGCATCGGATATCTCGATGGGGGCGACATGTCCAAGGAAGAGGGATGGAATGAAGGACGAGACGAGAGAGATGCGGGCCGAGCGCCTGTAGGTCTCCGGTGTCAACCTGCGGATCTGAGGGGGAGATGAGCGGTGTAGGGAGTGAGGGACGGAGTACGTACACGAGCGATCTGGGGACCCGTGAAGCGCTCGTAGGCGCGAGAGCCGGTAAGATCCGTGAGGCGCTGTGGGCCACCGACGGCGGCTTCGAGGTCGGCGCAGTCCTTGGTGGTGGACGAGTCTTGCCAAATGGGGGCATTTTGGAGAGCAAAGGCGTGTGGGGCGAGATGGCCAGGATCGGCGAGGGCTCTGTGTGGGTCCATGGCGGCGAGGGCCGATTCTGCGCGGTCGGACCAGTAGACGGAGCCGTGTTGCTATAGGCCGATGAGTCGGGCCGAGGCGCTGGGAGAGGGACCCACCTGAGCTGCTCCGGAGATGGCTGCGATGGCGCCGAGGTCGACGCCGGCCTGCTTGACGCGGTGGATGACGAGGTCGATGGCGTCGAGCCACATGCGGACGGGGGAGGTGACCTCGCCGTCGCTGCCGCGGATGGCGCCGCTGGTGGTGCGGTAGACGGGGAGGTCGGTGTCAAAGTGGACGGCAGACTCGTGGAGGACGGCGGCGTGCGCATCGAGGACGACTGCCTTGAGCTGCTGGGTGGAGAGGTCGAAACCGAGGAACATGGTGGTGGTCGCGACGGTAATATAATTGGGTGGCTGGTTTTTTTCGTGGATACCTTCCCAGCCTCTTGCCATGGCCATCAACCAGAGGCCGTTTCATCCCGCTACCAAGCGACAGTCGAAAATCACGATCGAGTACCATCGTCCGTCCCGCGAGTCCATCCAGGAGTACTCGGATCTCCTCAGAGACGCCAACATCGCCGCAGTCGCCGCCTTTGAGCCCACCAGACAGGCCCCGCCCCCGCCCCCGTCCTTCAGGGCAAAGACCCCCGTCGACGCCCCCGGCTCCTCGACCCCGCCCAGGGTGCGCAACTCGCTCCAGAAGCCGCCCCC
>JBBPRK010000905.1:0-16727 GCA_038093075.1 Boletus patriciae
CACCGTCGTCGCCCCCGATCTGATCTCTGAATACGAGATGAACTTCTACTATCACGGCATCTCGGGCAATCCTCCTAAGCTCTTGTGGCGCTCCAATCTCGAGTCGGATCCCTTCCCCATCCCCCGTCCCGGCACCAATTTCTACAAGATCCCCCAGAAGACTGCTCATGGCGTCTTCAAGACGCCCCTTAACGAGCTGTGGGACGACACCGTCGTTCCTCAGATCAAGGCGTCGATGAAGAACCGCGGTCTCATGTACTCTGCGATCAAGACCGCTCGGTTCTCCATCGTCGAGGACGGGGGGGAGGAAACTTTTGGCCCTATCGTCATATGGATCGCTGTTCGTCCCAAGACCACCAATGCCGGCGCCGTTCGAGATGCCACTCCCGACATTTTCGACATCCTCACTGCATCCCAGATCACCGGTGTCGTCGTGGAGTGGTATGAGGGGTCAGTTGTTCGCCTAGCTGGTCAGCCTCTGATGTGAGTCGAGTGACAGCATCTGCAAAAAGGAAAAGTGCTGGTAGTGTGAGCCATAATTTCGACTACAGTACTACTAATCAGACCGACAGAACTGGGTTAGGCGAGGTTTCTGACTTGTTTCTGGCTGATGAAAAAGGAATGGTACAGTTTCATTCTCCTTTTGGCTGCAAAGATCTGACCTCACCTTACTTCACCCAACTAACTGCTAGGTTAGATCATGGCTGTGGATATCAGTTACTATGTGACAGGTTAGATTGTGTTTTCCGGTTATCAGACATCTAGATTGTTGAGATCAGTTGATTGTGAAACCTGATTGATCAGTACTATGATGTGAAACAGAATGTTATTGTCTATCTAAGCTGTGTATAGCAAGTAGACTACAGTGATCAGTGGTGCAAAGCATGGAAAGTATCTTTGTCAGAAAAGGGATTTAGATAGTAGTGCACATAACCTTCCATGCATGTTTTGCTACTGGGGGGTATGTCAGAAAAGGTGGTGTCAAAAACAGGAATGAGATCCAGTAGCTGGACCACATGCATCAGGGGAACAGTGCCAGTTGGAGGAGCTGTCAAAGGATCCATGTGCTTGACTTGGTGAAGCCCAATGCTTTCTTGACCAACTGACAATGGAAGGGGCTGGAAATAGCACATGTAACAAAGTGGTACAGCAGCAAGGTAAGGAGGTAGAATTCCCTTGCTTTTCAGCTTGAATACAGCCCAAACTTGCATGATGTCTAAAAATACATGGATGAACTTGAAGCTGAAAAATGTTATGACATGATTCATACCATACTGGTCACCATCTCCATGATGAAGCAGCACTGCATTGCAGTATTCAAGAGGGTACTCTTCTGAGGGGGGGTAAGCCTGAATGACTTGGCTCTTGTCCACATATCATCCATGAAATGATGAGTGTAACTGAATGTGAAATTTGTTCCATATAGACATGTTCCCATCAATGCCCCACCTGTGCATGTGTTGACCCTCTTTCTCAGAGAATTCCTGAATATAATGTAAGATGACAAAGGGAAGATCAGGGAGATGATAGAGTACATATCTGCATTTGAGTTATGGATATCGCATTTTAATCCAGTCAAACAGTAACATGGAGTGCAATTTCGCCATCCAATGAGATCATGCTGTTAGATTTCTGGAAATGGTTATGGATATGGTGCAGGCCATGGAACATTGCCTCCTGCTCAGGTAGGACCTGCTGGACAAACTCAAGGATGGAATTAATGGTTGTGGTCTCCTCATGTTCCACACAAATTACTGTTTTGATTGCTGAGCTGTCTGCCATCCACAAAACCAAGTAGAGATTGAACAAGCACATGGTCTCCTTGTGGTTGAGTATCTCCATGATTTTATCTGTAAAGGTTTGGGCCAATTAACTAGTATGTTGAAAGGTTGTTTTACAATGGATAAATAAAAGATGTTCTGACACGTCCACTGTGTACTGGATAAGTGTACTGTTCACTAGAGGAGCAAGAGGGACATGGACAGTGGCTCAAGCTGAACCACCCATTAAGGACATTATGTGGCACTGTCAGTCAATTATTGTTCAGTAAGATTTAAATTAACAAACCCAATGCAGGAAATCACTTAGACTCACCTCATTGGCACTTCTCTTCAAATTCTCTGACATAGTGTGCTTGATTAAGTGTACTGTGCACACAGTCCTTGCAACTTTTCTTGTGTTTCTTCAGACCTTGGGCCTTGAATAAGTTTCTGCAGTGGTGGCACTGCACCTGTAAGGAAGTAAAATTGAGTCTTTGACACAACCAATGAGTAGCTGGTGGCATGGTGGTGGGAGTAAGAGGTGAAGGAGACAAAAAGAAATGCCCACACATACTAGGCATGAGAGATGTGGCATGAGTCCATTACAAGAATGATGTTTACATGGATTAGTAATGCACATTGCTGAATTGTTATCTTATCACCCCAGATTATGATGCCATTTTAAGCAGCATTATCATCCTTGGTAACCTCATTCACATGACATTACAACATAGCAGCATTATAATGGCACCTTAGCTTTTTCCAACACAGGAGAGAAGACTTGGTCAAAGTCAATACCTTTGACCTGAGAGAAGCCTTTCACTATAAGGCAGGCACATTTGCGGCCATCAGGTTTGATGTCAAAAACTTAGCAATTGTTTATGACTTTGCAGCCTTTTGGTGCATCTATGAGTTCATATACATCCTATTGTTTGGGCATGTCTAGCTCAGTTGTACACACTGTTCTCCATTCCTTCTGTTGATAAGGTGGTATGGTTTGAATATCCCTATAGGTCCATTTACAGATAGGTTTGTTTTCTGCAGAAACTGCAGGTAACACCTTGGAAAGTAGGTATGTGGCCAACCCAGATCCCCCCTTATGACATAGTCATTTGACATCATCCTTGCTTTCAGTAGTGGCAGGAGGAGGTGGGATTAGTGTGTCCGGAAATTGACCTGGTAGAGGCTGTCAATGTGTGTCACAATCTTCATGCTCAATGTCACATACTTGTTTAGTTGAATGATGGTCATTACCATATATGTTATCTGGACAAACTGGAATCCTGCACTCTCTGCCAGAATGGCAAGGAGTGGATGGGACAGCCAGTGGTGGTGGGTGCTACTTTCTAGGAGTAGGTGGTTGCCTAATGGGGGTAGGTACCACAGGCAGTGTTACTGGGCATGAATCTGGAGATGAAGGGCATGATGAAGGAGGAGAATCACATAAAGAGGTAGTTAGCCTTATTGCCTGGAGCCACACGCAAATATATCATGAGTTTGGACTTGGGGGTAAGTTTATTTACCTGAACATCAGTCAGAAGAAAAATGTATGCAGCACAACCAAATATGTGCAAGTGGTTGACTTGAGGCTGCTTGCTATGAAGCGCTTTGTATGGTGTGCACCACTGAAGGTGGGACAGGGGTGTCCCATTGTAGATATGGATGGCATGGGCAGTAGTGAATTCCCACCAGCTATTGGGCAAGCATGCCATATGGTGCATAGCCTCAGCTTTGTCCATCAGAGTGCACATAAATCTTTCTGCACATCCATTTTGTTGAAGTACATGGGGGGCAGAGTTGTAGATTCTAATGCCCTCCCCCTTGAGCAAATTGTTATATGCAGCAGATTTGTATTCTCCATCAAAGTCTGACATCCAATCTTGTACTGACACTTGGAATTGTGTATTCATCATCTGGGGGAATTGGTGGTGACCTGCATGGAACTAGTTCCATGCAAAGTCAGACATTATATCCAAATGAGTGAACTTCCACCTCCATCTTACAATTGGAATCCCTCAACACAAATGAGGTAGATGACCATTAGTATAGTCTATCCACTCCCAAAGTTTCATACCATTCCATCAAAGGATAGAGGAGTTACAAGTATATTTCTCCCCATTCAACTTACTAGTACTACTTATGTACTACATGTTATGTTTCATTCTTTTCCTTGACGTTCTATTCTTACATTGTTTCTCACCGGACATCTATCTCCACTAATCAGTTCTCTTGCACCGATTACGTAGTTCCACTTACTTATCAATTCTTTCAACTTCTTTCTCATTCTATGATAACACATCCTTTAGAATAGGGCAGGCATCACCTGGTCTGTGCACCATTGTACTCCCTGTATTCTCTCTTTAACTTTGACCTACTTGATTACACCTCGAATATACCAAGGTCTTGACTCCTTAACTCAGGATCTCTCTTAGTTGTCATCCTACTATTGAGTGGGTGCTCTCTTGAAACATCTGAATCTCCGGTGTCCGTCTTGACACTTGAACCCCTAAAGGATGACCCTTAGGGAGAACTTAGTTCCATCCAGTCTACATTTGTTTCTATCTGGACCAAGCATAACAAAAGGTCAAAGTTACCTTATGAGGCTATCACCGTTATAGTCCTCCACCATTTTGTACCCACAGAACAACCCTTGGTACTTGTGGCGCGGCACCTGAGAACAACCCATTAACTCTGCCTCCAAAGCAGAACACTCTGAACCTGAAGAAAGCTCTGACCAGGACGTAATCTTATTGTCTGACCTTGAATGAACCCAAGACCTTGACCTAGCCCACCAACTAGCCCACACGCACCTCCCCCAGGCCCCTACTCCCCCTTCTCCAACCCCCATTGCCACCAACCCAGTCTTTCCCCCTCTCACTCCACTCCCCTTATTCTATGCACTACCACCCCCCCATCATTTCCCAGACCTCCCTTGCGCATGTCCACCTTGAAACCCACTGAACTCCGTATTGGAGCACTGGAAGCCTTTGATGAAGCCTACGAAAAGTCCACCCAGTGGCTGAATGCTGTACAATTCTACCTACTTGTCAATAAGAAGGTCTATGATGATGACAACAAGAAAGTTGCCTTCGCCCTATCCTATATGACCAAAGGATCTGCCCTCACCTGGGCAATCACCTTCCAACAGAATGCTATCTCTGGCGGAATCATCACTATTGGAACCTTCTCCAACTTCATCAAGAAGTTCAAAACCACATTTAAACACCATGATACCACTGGCAATGCCATCACCTGGCTCTCCACTAAGCACATGACCAAGGGAAAGAACAACACCTATTCCCCAACCCTTATTGAGTATGTCTCTCATTTCAAGAACTACTCCTCCCTCGCAGGCATTACCAACCAGAATGTCCTTATTGGATGTTTTTCCACCAGTATTCCTTTCCCCCTCATGTGCTGAATCATGTCTATGGACACAGTCCCCTCCTCCATTGACAATTGGTATGAGAAGGCCATCTCCTTCCAAACCCAATGGGAGCATGCTGATGAAATCTCCAAGCAGAACTCCAAACCCACTCATCAGTCCTATCAATCCTTCTCCACTCCCACTAAAGCTCAAGACCCTGACACCATGGATGTCGATGTCATCAAAGTCGGCAAACTCACTGCTAAAGAACACAAAAAGTGCATAGAAAAGGGACTTTGCTTCCACTGCCAAGAACCTGGACACCTAAGCACCAAATGTCCCAACTTCAAGAAAGGCTCACCCACAGTCTAACAGGTGGTTGAGGATTTACCTAAGCTAGAACCAGTCAACGATGATGAAGACAACAAAAACATGAGGAGGATCTCCTTCTCTACTGTGGATTTTTAGATCTGGAAACTCCTTCAACACAAGTCCTTCCTAGTGTAAAGTGTGCTGCAATCCATGTAAAAACCACCCCATCCATGCAAATATTAGTCCAACTTATCAAACCATTGCACACATTGAAAGCCGTTGACACCTGTGCCCTTATTGACAGCAGCACAAGTATCTCCTGCCTCGACTGGGGGTTTGTCAGGACACATTCCCTCCCCACCACCTGATTGAAGAAACAGATCTATGCCTAAAACACTGATAACTCCATTAACAGCAAAGGTGCAATCCACTTGACATGGAAGGTGATTTTTCGAGTGATTCCTTCACCTTCCACGTCATCTCCCTAGGAAATGAAAACATAATCCTAGGACTCCCTTGGCTCAAGGACATCAATCTGACCATTGACTGGAACCAGAGGACCTTATCCATCAATGCATTCCTGGATCAATCTCTCCCATACTGCCAACACCTCTCACCACAACACTCTCTATCAACAAGCCAACCATTGACCCCCTTGACACATCAATGTCAATGCTATCTCCAACTCCCAACTCTTTGAGTATAATGGGTGGGAGGAGGAATCCCAATTCCTAACTTGTGCAGACACCAACCGGACTCTCCACTGAATCATCTGGTGTGGCTCTCACCCTTTACAAAGGTTCTCCTCTAGAAGAGAAGATAACCAAGATTACCACTGCCACCGAACTTGCTGCAGCCGCCAAGAAAGCCAAACCTAAGCAAACCCTTCCTTCAAAAGTAACCGACTTCACTTTGGTCTTCTCCAAGGAAGGCACCGACCATGTCCCACCATCTAGACCCTATGATCACGAAATCAATCTCAACGACTCCTTTACTCCTAAAATCGGAAAGGTTTACCCCCTCTCTCCCAATGAATGCAACGCTACAGAAGATTTCCTCCGAGAAAACCTCGACTGTGGAAAGATCTGTCCATCAAACTCCCCTCAAGCGTCTCCATTCTTCTTCATCAAAAAGAAGGATGGTGGACTCTGCCCCTGCCAGGATTACCGCTACATGAATGAACATACCATTTGAGACACCTACCTCCCTCTCATCTCTGACCTCATTGATAAACTCAAGGATGTCAAACTATTTACCAAGTTTGACGTCTGATGGGGCTATAACAATGTTCACACCAAAGACAGTCACCAGTGGAAAGCTGCCTTCATCACCCATAAAGGGCTTTTTGAGCCAACGGTCATGTTTTTTGGACTCACCAACTCCCTGGCCACATTCCAGCAATTTATGAATGACTCCTTCTGAGACATGATCACTAAGGGGTGGCTCATCATCTACATGGACGACCTCCTCATTTTCTCCCCAGACAAAGAAAGCCACCGTGAACACACCAAATGTGTCCTTCAATGCATGACGGAATTAGATCTTCACCTCAAACTAGAGAAATGTTGCTTCACCACCACGAAAGTGGAATACCTTGGGATGATCGTCAAGCCAGGACAGCTAGCCATGGACCCTGTCAAACTAGATGGAATTGCCAGCTGGCCCACCCCCGAGGAAGTCAAAGACGTTAGATCCTTCCTTGGCTTCACAAATTTCTACCATCATTTTGTCCCTGACTACTCCAACATCACCCAACCCCTCATTGACCTCACCAAGAAAAACCTCCCTTGGAACTGGTCCACCACTTGCCAAACCACTTTTGACGCCCTCAAATCTCTCTTCCTGTCAAAACCCGTCCTCCATCTTCCAGACCTTACCACCCCTTTCGCCATTGCAACTGACACCTACAAATATGCCTCTGGCACTATCCTCCTCCAGACCAATTCAAATGGCAATTGACATCCCTGCTCCTACCTTTCCCAGTCCTTCTCCCCTGCTGAACGAAACTACAATATCTATAACAGGGAACTCCTCACTGTCATCTGAGCCCTGAAATCCTGGTAGCACTATCTCCATGGATTCCCATTCCCCATACAAGTCTTTACTGACCACAAAAATCTCACCTACTTCCACTCCCCTTAAATCCTTAATTGTCAACAGGCACATTGGCTTATTGACCTAGCTGACTTCAACCTAAAAATGGTCCATGTCCCAGGTAAACTCTTAGCAGGTCCTGATGCTCTCCCACTGCCCCAACCTTCTTCCCCACTCCAATGGCAACAATGATAGGGTCACTCTCCTTCCTCTGTCCCTCTTTGTTAACATCATCAATGTAGCTCTCTCTCACTGCATTGAATCCACCTCTGCCAGTGACCCTCTCATCCTCCAAGCTCTTCAATCCATGAACGAAGATATCCCTCTCCCATTCTGTTCCCGCCTTTCCAACTGGCAAGTCAAGGCAGGCATCCTCACCTACCAAGGTGCATCTATGTTCCCAACGATGAACCCCTTCACCACTCTATCCTCCAACGTTGCCATGATCATGAAACAGCTGGCCATCCTGGGTACTTAAAAACACATCAGCTCATTGCAGCTGAGTTCTGGTGGCTGGCCTAGCCTCCTACGTCCACAAATATGTCGAAGGTTGCACAACCTGCCAGCAAAACAAGGCTAATACTCACCCTACTGTTCCCCCACTCACCTCCATCCACTCCTTTGCATCATGCCCTTTCCAACAGGTCTCTTGTGACCTGATCACTGATCTCCCCTCCTCCACAGGCTTTGATTCTCTCTTGGTCATGGTAGACCATGGACTTACAAAAGGGGTGATTCTCTGTCCCACAAAGAAAACCATCACCACCGAAGGCATAGCCACACTCTTTTTCCACAAAGTATACCTCCACTTTGGCCTTTATGACAAAATCATATCAGATCGAGGCCCCCAATTTGCATCCTCCTTCACTCAAGAACTTGGAAAACTCTTGAAATACAACCTTTCCCTCTCCACTGCCTAACATCCTCAATTGGACAGAGAAATCAAATGAGTAAACCAAGAAGTCAAGATATACCTTCAGATCTTCTGCAGTAATAACCCTGGATTGTGGGCCAATAACATCTCTCACACTGAATTTGCCCACAACCACCACCCTTACTCCGTCACCAACCAATCTCTGTTCTATCTCATAATGGGATATGAACCCCATGCCCTTCCCTTGATAATCTCCAACACAGCTATCCCTGCCATAGAAACCTGTCTAAAAACCCTCTCAGCCACTCACAACAAAGCCTTAGCCGCATACAAATTAGCCCACCAAGTCATGGCTGCTCGCACACATCACTCCTTCTCCCTGTTCAAACTTGGAGACAAAGTCTGGTTAAAAGCCAGAAACCTTAAACACTCCATGGTCAACCCGAAATTCACTCCCAAACAAGAGGGACCCTTCACTATTACGAAAGTCCTATCCCCAATAGTGTATGTATCAACTCCACCTACCAAAAATGTGGAAAATCCACCCTGTCTTCCATGTGTCACTCCTATCTCCTTATCATGAAAACACTATCCACAGCCCTAATTTCCCATCACCACCCCCTGACCTTATCAATGGAGAAGAGGAATATGAAGTCAAGAAGATTCTGCGCCACTGCGGAACTCCAACCAACTGCTCATTCCTAATCCAATGGAAAGGATACTCAGCCAAAGAAGACTCGTGGATCCCTGAGCAGAATTTGAAAAATGCAAAGTCCACCCTTGCCACATACAAAAGACTCCACCCCACCGTCTTCTCCTCTTAACTTCCTACCATCACCTCACCACCACTATGTCCATCTATGCTTCCTTGATTTCTACTGTGTCCTCTCTCCCTACAGTTTCACTTCTTTCTTCTGGCAATTCTTCTCCTATCTCTACTGGATCAAATGCTGGTTAGGGAATATCTCAAGATGAGAGTAGGGGATCTCCAGATATCCATCACTTGTCTACTCCTCCTCCTGATCAAATGGAACCTGCACCTGCTTTAATGGTAACACCCCTACCTATCCAGTCCATCGATGTCCCCATCACCACCCACCATCTCCATGATGGATCTCTTGAAGAACATCGTCGCAACATGCTCCACTCCCTTCTCTATGCCCCTCACCTCCATCATACTCTAGAATTCCACCTTGAACCCAATTCCCCCCTGTGGAGCATCACTCATATCTATCTCCGGAATCAACACCTGAAAACCATTCTTGACCTTGCCTCTTCCCCATCCAGTATCAGTTGCAGATACAACACCCTCTATACCATCCAATGAGAAGTCAAAGAAGACCTGTTCTCTACATTCTATCAATTGGAGATGCCTGAGGTCATGAACGATGTAGAACAATATGTCAAAGAGATGACCACATCTACCAATCCACAACCTTCCCCTTTCACATCTTCTTCCCCTCTCTCTCCCAAAACCAAGTTGACCCTTCAACATGCAGAACTTCACCAAGAAGTTGATATCACCGGAACCATCCATGGCGTACCTGTTGACACCCCCCTCTCACACAACCACCCTTGTGACTGAGAAGCATGCTTCAAATGTCACCACCTCAGACATATCCATACCCACTGTCAGTGGTACATATGTCTGCCCAATTTGTAAGGTCAACCACCCAGGTCATCCTCAGCATTGCTGCCCCTTAAACCACTGTCCTTCACAACCACCCTCTTCTTCATCATCATCCTCCTTGCAACCTCGCCCCATCCCTCCTCCATGCTCTCGCAAGATGGTCCCCAAGAACTCCATAGTTCGCCGACATAACTCTTGCTCCCGATCCCCCCCTCGTTCTCACTCCCCTTTGGAAGACTTCAAATATGACGATGTCACTATCGCAAACATGACTGGCTCCCCAGTCTCTTCCTATATCAACTTCTAACTTGCACCTTTCATATGTTATCCTTCTCTGGTGTTTCAGATGTAGAAGGGGGGTAATGTTACATCTCATTCTTTTCCTCAACATTCTATTCTTACATCATTTCTCACCAGACATCTATCTCCACTAATTGGTTCTCTCACATTGATTATATAGTTCCACTTACTCATCAATTCTTTCAACTTCTTTCTCATTCTATGATGACGCATCCTTTAGAATAGGGCAGGCATCACCTGGTCCATGCATAATACCCTTTTTCCATATAAACCATCATACTCCCTGTATTCTCTCCTTAACTTTGACCTACTCAATCACACCTTGAATATACCAAGGTCTTGACTCATTGTCCTACTATTGAGTGGGCACTCCCTTGAAACCTCTGAATCTCTGGTGTCCATCTTGATGCTTGAACCCCTAAAGGACGACCCTTAGGGAGAACTTAGTTCCATCAAGTCTATGTTTGTTCCTACCCAGACCAAGCGTAACAAGGGTGGTATAAGAGGTTGAGTTGAAGTAACTATTTAATTTCTCCATGACCTACAGTCAGAAATTGGAAGTAAAAATAGGTACATATAGGTGGCTGATACTATTGGTCATCTGACCTTAAATTAGCTAAGCAGTCGGACCGTGGGAAAGGTGTCAAATATGGAAACTCAGGTCCAATGTATGTATGTGGTAAGTAGTACTAGTAAGTTGGATGGGGAGAAATATATTAGTAACTCCTCTATCCTTTGGTGGGATGGTATGAAACTTTGGAAGTAGGTAGACTATACTAATAGTTATCTATCCCTTTTGTGTTGAGGGATTCCACTTGTAAGATGAAGGTGGAAGTTCACTCATTCAGGTATAATGTCTGACTTTGCATGGAACTGGTTCCGTGCAGGTCAGCACCTTTGTGAATGCCATGCACAAGTACTCAGCAGATCAATGCATCAACATGGACCCAGACGACAACAACTCAAAGGGCAATGACAAACACAACCCTGATGATATGGCTATGGGGGATGTGGAGGCAGATGGAGTGGGGTACTCAGACCTTGATCCTGGTGAGAAAACTGAGGTCGAGCAATCTGGCAAGCTAAATGATGAGTGAGCAGGTATGTATCAATATAGAGTTTTCATGTAGTGGCATTTTCAACCATGTTGAATACAGTACAAACAATGTTTCAACTACGTTGTTCAATATATCTTTGGTAGACTCAGTAGTCCATCTATGAGAAGCATATTGTACAGTGTGGATAACAGTGGATATGATGTGCTACATTGGGTGATGTAGTCATAGCAACCAACACAGGACATACATCACAAGTTGCTACTGTAGTACATGTTGATATTGTGGCCACTACATATCATTATGTATAAGGGGGATGTTGATAGGGACAATTGGGACTACATATCCTACATAGGTTAGTGTATACTTTTGGATTTTTCCTGATGTGGTCAGTCTGTTGCAGGCCCATTCCAGGGGCATACAGGTTGTATCAACTCTGTTGCTTATTCACCTGATGGCAATCATATTGTCACTGGGTCCTATGACTGTTCCATCAAAGTATGTATTACAATTTTTCTCCTTTTCCATAACCTTTTGCTCTTAGTTTATTCTCAACATGTCCATGTCCTCTTTGGGATGTGTAGGTACGATTATGCTTCCCTGCTTCTCATTGTACACCCATTTCACTCTCGTATGTTCACTCTCTGACCTCCCCTCGCCGTTCTCCCTTACTACCGGAAGGGGATATTCCTTACCTTTGTTCCTTTATCACCTTGGACCTTATCTCCACCGCTGGGCTCTCTCATGCCTAGTACATAGTTCTCCTTACTCATCATTCTCCAATGTTCTCCGAGGTTCCATGATGATGCGTTCCCTGGTTATATAGTGACTCATCTGTACTTGTATCTTTACACTTGTTCTGTGCAATCTAGTGTACTCTTGTGTGCTCTTCTCTCTGAACTCCTTTCAAGTGCCCTTCGAGTATCCTCTTAGAAACCCTCGTCACCTCAGGTTGATACTTAGAGACGTTGTGACTCTTCGTGAATTCCTCCTCTAGGCATCCTCAACGTCCTCAATAGTACGTCTCGCATAACAGTATGGAAGGTTCAAGAACCCATTTCCTTTAATGATGTATATGTGGAAAATAGCTGGATTCAATCTTCTAATGGCACTTATGTACTTTGGCTGGGTGGCTCCTTGGAATAGAAATTCCTTCCATCTTCCTATCCATTCTTTAGTAATATCTTCTGACAGAACCTGTTACATGAGATGTACTTAACAAGGACATCAAAACCAAAGGCTTTCTAGAGGAGGAGCTCACAAAGAGTCACAGTGTCTCTAGATAGCAATACAGGTTTTACAAAGACACTCGAAGGATACTCGAAGGACTTGTGAAGGGAGCTCGAAGGACTTAGGGATGAGAGAGAGAGAGCACACAAGAAGTATGCTAGATTGCACAGAACAAGTGTAAAGATACACAGTACAGACGAGCCACTATATAACTGGGGGACGCGTCATCAAGGAACATCAGAGAACATCAGAGAATAGTGAGTAATGGGAACTACATACTAGGCATGAGAGAGCCTAGTGGTGGAGATAAAGTCCAAGGTGATAAAGGAATAAAAGCAAGGAGTATCCCCTTCCGGTAATAAGGAAGAACAGTGTGGGGAAGTCAGAGGATAAACACACGAGAGTGACAAGGATGTACTATGAGAAGTAGAGAAACATAATCGTACTTACACATCCCGAAGAGGACATGAACGCGATGAGAAAAGACTAAGAGTAACAAGTTATGAAAGAGGAGAAAAACTGTAACAGAACCCCCCAAGTAGACTTTGATAGTTCTTTGTGGGGGAGTCTTGGACCTCTTGTTGGAACTGATTCCTCACTCTATTTTCTGAGTTATGGTACTTTTTACTATGCTTTCTGGCAGTTTATTGAGACAAGGAATATGATAGACCTTGTATTTCACAGGATACTAATGAGCATTGACCAATGAGTGCATTGTTGACTGTCCACATAGTTTGGAAAAGCCACTGTATGAACAATGAATATGCAAGCAACACTATGGAGGTGTAGGTGCTTCAAGGCAACCCTAATATCACTCAATAAAAAGTATCGATATGTGTGCGAGGATGTACATACATGTCGGGAGGGTAAATAAATCACCACCAAGGCATTCCCACTACCAGGTTTTCGACCATGTAGATTCCATGACACGAAAATTTGTAATCACGAAGAGCCCCACCCACCTACAAGCTCCTCAAGTCTTCTCCAGATACCACCCATCGCGGATCGTCGCCCGCATATGCCCCGAGGAACGTCGTGAACGGGCAGAGCCCAAGTGGCGAGGGCCGGCACCCACGGATGCCGGTTAGCGAGACAGGACTGTCGGTAACGACGATATGGATATGGATGTGGGACACCTCCGTGTCGCCCGAAGCTGGACACAAGGGAATTAGAACCCAAAAGCGATCCTGCCACACCTACCACCGCGAGAAGGCGGGGAGCGGGAATGGAAATGGGAAACGTAGGTTGGAACTGGGCGTTGGTGGCAAATGGCACAAGATCGGATACTCTAAACTACCACTTCGCGGGGATGTGGAGACTGTCACAAACAAAAATGCGACCTACAGTTGAGGACGACGACTTCGTGCATTGCGTCGACTTGCAAGACATCATCAAGCCGTCACGTGCGATCGTCAGCGTGCAAGGTCGCGTTCGTACTCAAATTGTATGTCTTGATCGGCGTGTGGGTGAGTCGGGAAATGGGGGAAATGGGCTCTTGGACGTAGCCCATGCCTTGCACATGAGCGACGGGTGAGCCAAAGACAGAGCCGTACCAGAAGGACAGATCTATGCTGTATGACACCAGGTATCAGAACATGTCCGCCAGGAAAAAGAGCACTGACGCCTAATTGAAGCCTTTCCATTTTTCCCATTGACCCTTTGCGAACCGCTCGAACAAGTTGGGAATACATAGCCGAGTGCGCCAGCCGACGCAATGCCACCGCACGTTGAAGAACCGTAATACCCCACTCCCTACACATCTGCCGCATCCTGTAGACATCTTTGATATCCAAGTTAAATCCATTGCCCACCCTCGTTCCGCTGTAGATCAGCCAGTCAATCCCGGCCCATTCCTTGACATAGGTCAGAGCGGTCGGCTCCGTCATGGGCGCCCGCGTTAGCACAAGTATCGTAGGTAGCGAGCGTGATGTCACTATCGATAGAAGAAGGTGGGTCAGACAACACGCCCTCGACAAAGGGAAACATAAACTTACACCGGGTGCCTTGATCGTAATCACTTGTTCGTAACGTCCGTCGAGAAGCCCAACGCGGATTTGATCGCAGAAGCATGCGTACCATCTCTTTGGTACACAATGTCCTACAGGTAGTTCCGTTCGGTCAGTGCTTGCAAGTTGAAATGAGACAAAGTTGACAAAACCGTTCCATCGACCAAGACGAGAAGGGTTACTCACTGAGATTCAGTCTTAAACACGGTTGGTTTGTTCTGCGCTGTAAATTCCTAGTACGGTTTGCGTTTCGATTGTCGTGCAATCTTTACGCCAAAGCCCAACGGCGCTGGTGCTCCATAGTTGGCTACAACATCCAACATTTGGTCGTCAGCCAACCCGCGATGCGCCCACCACCTCGCGTGCCCCCAGCCTGAGAGATGCTTCAATGCATATCTTGGCGTGCCTGCACTACTGCCTGTCGTCGACGTGGTTCGCTTCAGTGATTGGCAAAACGTCTTGTGAGCTGGAGAGAAGGTCGACGCGCTCGCTAGCCAATGGTCCTTGTAATGACCTGGGATCGTTCAATTTAACACTGTACACTGGTGAGCTCAGAGAGCTCGTGGGCGCGCTCTTGGACCTGTGCCGCCGTGGACGTGTGAGCGTGGAGAACCGACTCCGACGTTACGCACGTGCGCTAATACGCTCTTGGCCTGCTGCCACTCTCCTCACATAAGCCCGGGTGCTGCACCTCCTTGCACGCTTTCTGTCCTCTGCCATCCTCGTGGGATCTCTGTCTTGCGTCTCTCAAGATTTCCTTGGATAAATTCGATGCTAGCTGCTGACACCATTTGATGCTGCAGACACGGGCGGTGAGTGGGCCTTCGGACGACTCGGAGGCGCGGATGGTTACAGGCGTCGAGTCTTCCATGATCTTGAATATCGACCAGCTCAGTTTCGAAGTCGTGTCTATCCTCGTCTCCAACTACATATTCCTTTTACTCGATGGAGTCCGATGGATGCCCTTGCGCTGGGTCAGACTAAACCTTATTCGGCACGTCTTCACCTCCCTTTCAGACGAGCCATGGTAGGTCGAGGTCCAAACAAGGTCTAGTGTTCACCATCAATTCAGCCGGCGACTACCGCCGTTCACTTGCAACACCGCGTTCTTCGATCTCTCCTTCGTGACATTCGTCGTTACTCTATCCGCCTTCGGGACGTCAGACCATGTGACGCAGTTCAAGCCGAGCAGGACATCCAAAACCTGGATAGTATGCAAACGAACGCGCTCGACATCTCCACCAATGCTTTACCACCAGCTACGGCACGCCCGACCAAACCCTGACATGCGCCGCCCGCCCGCCCACCTAACCACGTATCCGCATTTGAAATCGAATCCGCACACCACGACGAGCAATCCATGAGGCTTCACCCAATTCCGTGAGCGTCGTCCAGAGCGCGGACCGAGATATCATATGTCCCTCCCTTATGCTGGATGTTGCATCGCACCGTTCCCCCCTCCCCTCGCTTCTCCGTACTCGCGTAACAACCGACCCCTCGGTCGTTTTATTTATAGGCCATCGCCATGCATCGGTACCTGTCCCCCACTGCCCTTTCATCGCTATGCCTGTACACGTGCCAGTCTTTGTCTTTTCTTGACACGTATGGGGAGTGCTGGCTTGGCTTGGTGATACGCACGGGGGTTAGACTATGATGAACATTTGCTGAGGGGCAGGCTGGTGCGTTCGGCGGCGCGTTCAAAAAAGTGACAATAACACTCGCTTCCGAGCCGGGCGTACGCTGCGCCCTCCGTTCTCCCGCGCCGAACGTAACATGCGCTGCAGGTCTCCAGAGCTCCATGGAGCCATCGCGTCGTTCGCCATGCGCCAGCGCCACGAATGTGTCGCTCTGTCAACGACAGATCCAGACTAGCCGTTGGTCGCGTAAACGGTGTAGTGTTTCAGGGGTTTCGACATCCCTGCGACGGACCTTGACACGCGAGGTATATTTGGCGCGTGGGCCAACCACCATGACACACCGGGGATTATGACATTTTCACAACGTTTAAAGTATATTGAAAATAGTAAACAATAATATGAAATTTTTCTTCCCATTTTTCATGCCTAAAAATTTCAGACTGCTATTGTTAGGAAAATGTT
>JBBPRK010000906.1:0-16715 GCA_038093075.1 Boletus patriciae
CCGCCGACGCAACACGAAATGCACATACAATCCTCGTCGTTTTCGATGTCGATGTCAAGATAGTTGGACGACGACTGGCTGTGAAACTGCCTCCGAAAGTTGGATATATCCTCCTCTGAAAACCCAGCTGAGACGAGGCGGTCGAAACCACGCAGTGGCCGGAGCTGCGCGACCTATCCGTTCCGTCCGTAAACGACCCCACGATGCCAAGCGGCCATGCGTACCTGTGGTGGCTTGTCCTCGGATTCCGTCCCTGGCTCGATCGTGGGCCCAACGGAACAATGCAACCAAGTGATGATGTAGGGTTGCGGCAAGGATAAAGAGGTGTCGGTGGAAGGCGTCTTGGCACGCAACTGTCGGTCTTCCAGTGTACTCAACCAGGGATGCAGCAGTGTACCATCTGTAAGCAGTCGCCCGGCGTGTATCAGTCTCAATCGCCGGTCCTTCAACTGTGGACGTGCAGCGACTATCTGATGTGGTGTCTGATCAGAGACGCACGTCGGTTCCAGCAAGACACGCACCTTTGCCTTGACGTCTCGGACAGCATCTGCGCTCGTCACGAGCAGGACAAGGTCTGGGATTCCCTCTGTAAAACGGATTGTCAGGTTTCTATAGTTGCACGCTTCTCCATCCAGTTCTGGGTCTATCGCGCGTTGTTTTCCCTTTGCCTTTTCGCTGAGCATGTCGAAGTGAGTCGGGGAGAGGCTTATGTAAGCGAAACGTTCCAAGGGCAGTTTGTCAGCAATAGGACCTTGTCCTCGACCAAGTACTACAATCACTCATTAGCCCACCATGCCCCGCGCAGAAGGCAGGTCCCCGTGTTATCCATCGCATTCGATCCCTAATCATGTCTTTCAGTCGGAACGCCAAAGTACTTGGCAAACAAGATGAAGTCGAAAGGCCTCCAGCGCCTTCGATGGTACTGCCAAGTCTGCGAGAAACAATGCAGAGACGAAAACGGTTTCAAATGCCACGCCCAATCCGAGGCCCATCTCCGTCAGATGCTGGTCGTCGGCGAGAACGCAGGACGACATATTGCCGATTTCTCGGGCCAATTCCAGCACGACTTTGTCCAACTCCTCTCTCGCAGGTGCGTCCCGCATTCTCGTTGTTCAATCCACACGGGTCGCTGATCGCGTCGTTGTCCCCAGGTTTGGAACCAAGCGGGTGTTTGCGAATCGCGTGTACCAAGAGTTCATTCAGGACAAGAACCATCTCCACATGAACGCCACCCGCTGGGTCACCCTCACCGAATTCGTCAAACATCTCGGTCGTTCGGGCCTCGCCCGCGTCGACGAAACCGACAAGGGTTGGTTCATCGCATGGATCGACAACTCGCCCAAGGCGCTCGCAAAGCAAGAAGCCTCGATGAAAAAGGAGCGCGCGACCGTGTCAGACGAGCAACGCGAGCGCATGTTGATTGCGGAGCAGATCGAGAGGGCACAGCAAGAGGCTGGGCCGTCTTCGGGCTCGGCCTCTCCACCCGTGGAAGAGCAGGGTCTACAACGGGACGAAAGTACCGAGAAAGTCGTTCTCTCGCTCTCTATGAAACCGACTGCATCCGATGTAACCACGCCCGCACCCGCCACGGGGGGATTGAAGTTCAATCCCCTGAAACTGGGTGCCAATCCTTTGAAGCGCCCCAACGTCTTCAAGACGCTAGCCGCTGGCAAACCCTCGGATCATGCTGATACGAGTAACGACAAGAAACGGCCGGCTTCTGCCATGTCTGCTGCAGAGCGTCTGATCTTGGAGGAACAGGAACGAAAACGACGGAGGATGGAGAGGGAAGGTGTTGTATCCTAGCATGGTTGTATTCTAGTGTTGTACCCTATATCTTTATATCCGTTTTCCTTGCGCTCTACCTCTGAAACTGTCGCTCCAAGTGAAACCAGAAGCGAACATGTCAGATGCAAATGGAGACAACATCAGGACTCGACCCGACCGATCTCTGTCACCCACATCCTGCGTGTGCGAAGATGCCTCCAGGGCGCAGCGTTCGATTTGAGGGCCACTGGAGAAGTGGTCAAATTCGGTGAGTGGTCGCGCCTCAGTTATCGTGCGGCGATGACGCTCGGGACCAATTCAAAGTTGGCACTCCACTCAATCCACAACTTTGGTTCACGTATATCAGTTTTGATACTATACCTCAGACGTTTGCGAGGATGAACGAACGAAAATTATGCAGTAGTTCTCTTGATCGTGTGGGCCGCAGACAGGAATTCGCTGTCACAGTCCCGTGACCAGCACTTGTACTATTCGCCGAGTTCGCGTTGTTTTGTTGCCTCCAAACCACCGAGGTCCTCCACCTGCTCCTTTCAGACAACTCATCTAGAAATTCCACGTCCGTCCAACCGGGTGCCCCAACATGGAACCCCTCACTGTCCAGTGTTGGGTCTATGGCGAACCGATCTTCGAGATCAAGATATCAAAGACAGAGACTGTCGCAGCCCTCAAAAGTGCCATTAAGAACGAGGCGCCGGAGATTTTTCACGATGTGGATGCGCTCGCTCTTGCGCTTTACAAGGTTACCCTCCCCAATGCCACCGATGCACAGCTCGAAGAGAGCCTCGGGAACCTGGTATTGGACGAGTTGGAGCACCTAAGTCCACGAGCCAAATTATTCAAGGTGTTTCCAGAGCCCACTCCCGCTGATGACCATGATAAGACAACGATCGTCGTCGTCGACGTGGCAATGCTCAACTGCTGGGTGCGCGGTCAGGCGACCGATCTTATCTTCCAGGTCAAGGTTCCAAGGACGGAGGGTGTCACAGTCCTGGAAGAAGCGATTAAGGGCAAAACACAGATGGACTTTCCCGCGCACACTCTTGCTCTTTACAAGCCCAAGGACCCCGTGCCCAGACCCTGTAATGAAAATCTCAGCGGTGTCATCCTCTCCGAACACGGGGAACTCTTGGATCCTTGGGATGTGTTGTCAGACGTGTTTCCGGCACCATCAC
Organism: Boletus patriciae; assembly: GCA_038093075.1. Lineage (NCBI taxonomy): Eukaryota > Fungi > Basidiomycota > Agaricomycetes > Boletales > Boletaceae > Boletus > Boletus patriciae. Next base: position 2,961 of record JBBPRK010000906.1, read on the forward strand.
CCGCGGGCCACATCCATATTATAGTGGGTACGTAGCAGAGACAATCCAGGCTTCCATTTTCAATCGATTCTTGTTCTCCAGATGCACCATACTTGATGATTGATTGCTGGTTACGAGGCAGCACTATCGACTCCGGGTTTCAAATTTCAGTCCCGGCGGCGTGCGGAAGCATAAGTCAACTTAAACATCACATCAAGGAGCTACACCCGAATCTTAGAGACGTATCCGAGCTGCATATACACTTATTCAGGGTATCCGGAGACGAGAATCAACTCCGAGAGTGTCTCAGCAAGACAGGTGACGGTGAACCACTCCAAGGGGACACCCTGGCGCCCAATTTCCTGGGCGTGCCAGTGCTCGACCCTTGGCGTGTTATTGCGGAAGTCACCAGCAGTACTCGTAAGTTGATAGCCTTATATGACTGTATTTGATTCCTGAATGACACGGTCAAACAAATCCTTTTCTGTTATTGCACCAAGACTTGGGAGGAGTGGATCCGATTGCAGCGGCGCGAAAAGCCTTCGCTGATGGCCGCAAGCCGTGGGCACCATCTGATGGTTCGCATCTTGCTGCATTCCGTAAAATGCAGCAGGACAAAAACACACAGATACCCTGTGGCCGTCCTCGTGATCTCGAGGAACCCATTCCTGTAACACTATTCCATCCGGTCTTCGGCCAGTTTGTAGATGACTGCCAGACTGGAACCATGACAGAAGGCGATAACCAGTTCGCAGGCAAGCTGGCAAGTGTCATGTCAAATTCATTCCTGAACGGAGCGCAGCGCGTAAGAGGGGTTGACGAGGTGTTTAAATCGGTCCATATTAACTTCAACATCCTTCAAAATATACCAACAACGAATTATGTGATGGACGCCAGCCTCTCTGCCGGTGGTCCAGACCTTCCTCCCTACTGCATCGCCGAGGTCAAGAACAAGGGAGCGAACAACGACTCGGAGCCATACATCCAAGCTGTCGGGTGCTACCTGGAGGCGACGAGGAAGTACGCACCTAACTTATCGAAGTGTGCCTTGCCTTGTTTTCTTCTGGTAGCTTTTGGTTTGTATTCGTCTTTTCTTTTTTTACGTTTTTGGTATTGACAAATGAAATGCTTTCCTCCAGGGCCACATATCATCTTTGCCGGTGCTGTGTGGAATTTACGGCCTGTCGTGCAGGTCCTTTCGGCGCCTCTGGCACTCCACTATCATTCCACCGATACCCAGAACCTGCTCACTGTGGCACGTTGCATGGCTGCGTTCCGCAAAGCTCTCAAAACGCTGAAGACATATTACGAAGGCTTATCTGGTGATATTGAAGCCGGGCTTGTCAACAAGAACGAGTCTCACGACACGCTGTTCCCATGTTACACAGAGTTCAAGTCTCTCGAAGACGAAACCACGCAAACCATCTGTTACACAAAGCAGCTCAGTGAGGGTGGCCATAAGAGAGCGCTCGTATTTTTCGGGACACTAGAAGGGGACCCTACGGTTCCGATCTGCGTCAAGTTTTCCCGACGTTACTCGAAGGAGGCTCACCTGCATTGTGCAGAGTTGGGTTTCGCCCCCAAACTACGAGGATTTGAAGAGCTCCCTGGAGAGTGGTACATGGTCGTCATGGATAGGCTCGTCGACTACGATGTCTTGGCCGACTTGGCCGACTTGGCCGACGCCCACCCCCTCCCCAAGTCAGGGTTCGAAACCATGGGGGAGCGGCTCAAGACGCTGCACGCTCGCCACATAGTCCACGGAGACATACGTGATACCAATATTTTGGTGAAAAAGGACGATCGGACGCAGTTGATGCTCATCGATTTCGAATGGGCGGGGGTGGAGGACGTCGTGCAATACCCGCCGTACGTGAATTATACCGACATTGAGAGGCCCATCGATGCGAGGGACGGGCTGCCCATCAAGGCGGTTCACGATCTGGCAATGCTGGCGAGCATCACTCGGGCGTGGGCCGCGAGGTAGACCATATGCATATCATGATGCGAGATACCTTGATGTAAACAAGAATTGAATGTGAAGGACCTATTATGCGACATCCTTCGATCCGAGTGATAGGGAGTATGAGCGGTTGTCAGAGTCCGGATCAATCTACATCTGACCGTTGACCCTATTTATGTCTATGTCGTCAATCTGATGAGCCGAGTTTCAACTTGAAACCGTAGTGACACGGTTATAACAAGGGCGGTGTCATTATAGACAGCACATGAATACACCAAGACCGTGAAGTCCGCAGTATTCGGTACACGTCGTACAATGCTCGTCCGTCGAACAGGATACGATACGGGGTCCGTACCCTGGGAAGCTCGCTCACGATCCACAAAGTAAATTCGATGTTTTTAAGAATCCCAATCAAGATACAACACGGAACATGGTCAATAAACATCACAGCACAGTACACACTCAAATCCACTCCAACGCCTAGCAGCACATCTCGCAAGGACAACCTGGATAAACGGATCAGTAAAATACCACAGACGACGGACGGTGGAGCGTGACGCACAGATAATGTCCCCGCAGCATTCGCAGCATTCCTGTAACGGACGTCAGCATTAGGGCTAGGGGTGACCGATTGGCACGGGGTACCTTGCAGCACTCTGTTGGACGCCCGTCAGTCGTATATAGGATAAACCATTGCGAAAACACGCACCAAAGCAGAGGAAGCACTCAAGGGCAGCCAAGAAACAGTCCTGAAAAGGGTAAACCTATCAGAGAGGGTGTTGTGTCCGAGATGAAGGGCATAGTACCTTGCCAGCACCACCGCCTCGGAGACGCTTGGCGTGGTGTTGCTCTTGATGGTTGTGAGGGGTAGCAGGGTTCGTAACGCCTGCGGTGGCTATTCGGGAGGGCGTTCGACAAGACTCACAAGAAAGACGTACTCATTTCGATGGCAGCCTGAGGCTGGTTTACGGTTGTCTTGTTGGTGGGCTCCATCGTCTTTCTTGCTTGTGAGAGTGTGGGTCTGAAGGAGGAGATATTGTGCGAGTCGAGGCATATTAAATACGACAGCGCAGCTCCACGTGCATCCCCAGGTTAGCTAAACGAGGGCGCCACTTTGCCTCGTTGTCGTCAGCGGTCATTGAATGAATGACCGCTGCCACTCCATCGTCCGAGTCTACATAACCATATGACGTCCGCTAGCGTCCGCCCTGAACCTCCGGAGAGTTGTGTGAGACGGTTCGGATCCGGTTGTTTACCATCACGATCGCTCCACTCTAAGCGGCAAACAACGTATGTATATGTCTTACTCGAGCCTCCACTCGTCTCCTGCCGGGCAACGTGTGTCAAGGGCAAGAGGCATACCCAGCCGAGCACCACGTTCGAGTTATGACGTCGAGAAGCAACGGTTGCAGGCTCGTAAGTACATATCAAGCTGCACTTGCACCAAAACAAGGTAAGTCTATTTCAGGCAGTGGGCGGGGTCCAGGTGGGAAAGATAGCGATCGTGCACCCGATTGGCCAACCATCCTGTCCGACCATGTCCGAGGAGTCATTCCCAACGTCCTTATCGTCCCATGTTCTGACATGTTTCAGCGCGATGATCGGTTGGATTGCCGGCGAGTCGAGACTCGAACGGAATGTTAGGACACTAACTTGACGAGAGTAACGCCTTCGGTCTCCCAATTTGATCCGGGTGTTCGGAGAAATGAGGGCCCCGACAGGGAATTTGATGCGGACGCCAGACACGGGCGTCGCGCTAGACGTAAATGTGATCAAGGGCCAGACCGCGCATCTTTCAAACATCAACGAATGATATCATGCATGCAATCAGATTCTCACCACTTTGCATGCGTGATTTGTTTTTGGGTGCACACTGTTTGTAGTTAAGCTCGGAAACCTGTCCATGTAGTGATGGGATCATATCTACCTGACATGACCAAGACTCCGACTGCTTCGCTCCTTGTTGTCGTAGACAATTTTCTTTCTCCTGTACCATCGTGGTGATTGATTTGCTTCCCGGATACGAGCTGAAGGATAGGCTCTTCAAAGTCATATGTCACTTGATTGGTGACTGCACTGAATGCTCCCGAACCTTGGAGTGCCAAGGGGCACGAGGTGAACGAAAGTAGTACGAAGGTCTAGGTTTGGGCGAGCTGGCCGGCCCAAGTGGAGCAGCTGAAACGAAACGGTCGTCGGCCCGGGTAGCCCAACAATAGCGATCCCAAACAGCGCGGGTTCCTTTACATATTAGGGACGCCTTTTAAGTTCGTATTGCCCACCTGAGTGATTGGGACTTTCTATAGTCTAATCGCGGCCATCTGGTTCCTGACCCCTGAGAGGCTCAACTGGGCTGGTCTCCGGGCGCGAGGGGAGATAGCCCGAGTCCCTCAGGGTTTCTTTGGACTTGGGGTACATTGTGTTTCAAACCAGGCCATGTTTGTCCTCCTTTCTGTCACATGTCGCTGAAGGTTTCAAAGGCCAAGCCCGTCGAGTGGGTCACCGTCGAGTTGTATGGGGAGTTGTTTATGTTACCGTGACAGAATTCACTCAATCTGCCCTGTGACGTACCCAAACCCGTAAGGCACGCCGGCGCCTATGATACTGCCCATTTATATAACGTCGGCACGATACGCTCTTGAGACTCGCTGTGCTCTATCATGGGAGAATTTTCGACCGCTATCCAGGGCCTCGTCAAGAGAGTTCAAGGCCAGGTGCGTCTGATAGCATTCGACGCGATAGCGGGGCTCATGTTTCTGCCTCCTCAAGGGGGGCCTCCTAACCGGCCAAGATCCAACTGCGTACAACATCGCAGACCCCTTGAGACTATGGGCCATTCAACTCGGTGCATCAAGACCTCCTTTTCTCTTCCGTTTGGGCTCATGCAAGGACAGGTATCATCATCATGATGGCCCAGCTGCTGGGCTTCCTTCTGGGAAAAATCAAACAGCCTCGTGTCATCGCAGAGATCATTGGAGGCATTCTCCTAGGTAAATTAGGCTCGTTTGTTTGCCTCGCATTCTAACCCTACATTCAAGGACCCACTGTCTTCGGGCGGATACCTGGTTTCACGGACCACATTTTCCCCACCCTCTCGGTTCCTTATCTAGCCCTCACCGCCAATATCGGACTCTGCCTTTACCTTTTCATCATTGGTCTTGAAATCGACACAAGCATCATCCGACGAAATGTCCGTTTGTCGGTCACGGTATCTCTCGCGGGCGTGGTGCTTCCGTTTGGCGTCGGATGTGGTATATCCGTCGCGATATACAACAATTTCATCGATCCGTCCACCAACTTTCACTATTTCATGCTCTTCATCGGGGTCTCATTCTCCATCACCGCCTTCCCCGTCCTCTGTCGTGTCCTCTCCGCGCTCAAACTGTTGGAAACGACGGTCGGCCTCATTGTCCTCTCCGCAGGCGTTGCCAACGATGTCATTGGCTGGAGTCTGCTTGCGCTGGCCGTCGCATTTGTGAATGCGACCTCCGGTCTGACTGCTCTATATACATTCCTCACTTGTGTGGCGTATACCTTGTTCCTCCTCTTCCCGGCCAAATGGGCATTGCTTTGGCTAGCAAGGAAGACGGGAAGCGTCGTTCACGGACCTACCATGTTTTATATGACGGTGGTCATGCTCGTCCTCTGGGGTTCTGCCTTCTTCACCGACATTGTCGGCGTGAACGCGATCTTTGGTGCGTTTGGGCCAAGTAGCTTTGATATGTTGGGCATTCATTTGTGACACGTTTTGCCTTGTAGGTGCATTCGTCGTTGGCGTTATCGTTCCCCGAGAGGGTGGTATATCCATTGCCTTTGTGGAAAAGCTCGAAGACATGGTTCAAATTATTTTCCTTCCCATCGTGAGTGAAAAATTCGAGCGCCAATCTGCTTTTCTCAACGTGCGTAGTATTTCACGATTTCCGGACTCAATACCAACTTGGGATTGATCAACACCGGTGCGTATCGGTCTCACAAGGGGTGGGCTTATATTGAAATGCGTTGTCAGGGGCTGCGTGGGGATTTGTATTTGTTATCGCAACACTCGATTTCACTGGTAAATTCACAGGGTGCTCGTTGTCGTCGAGAAAGATGGGTTTCAGCTGGCGTGAAGCTACTGCCGTTGGTTCTCTAATGAGTTGTAAAGGGTATGTTTTATTCGAACGATCGCTTATCCACATCTCACTGTCATATAGCTTGGTGGAGCTGATCGTCCTCAATGTCGGGTTGTCTGCGGGAATTCTCACCCGTCAAGTGTTCTCCATGTTCGTTTTGGAAGCGTTGATCCTCACGTTCATGACCACGCCTCTCGTCAACTTCGTTTATCCGCCCAAGCACCGCACTTTTGGACTTGGGACTGGCATTGCTAGAACGCTACACGGGGATGACAATGAAGGAGAGAAATACATCAGCGAGGCTTCTGATGGCGTCGAGGGTGAAGCCTGGCGGCACCGATTTGCTGTGGTGCTTGATGAATTCAAGCACATGCCTGGGATCATGGCGCTAACGAAACTGGTCCTACCACCCACTTCTGAGGATCCAGCGTCTCGGGTTGCGAAATCACAAAGGACCTCCGTGAATGCACTCCGTCTCATCGAGTTATCGGAACGTACATCGACGATGATGAAGTCTGCGATGACGGAAACGCTGATCAGTACCGATCCTCTGGTTGGTGTCTTCAAGATGTTTGGAGAACAAAGCGACATGCCCGTTTCTACTTCGTTGTCCGTCGTGACGCACAATGAGTGGGCTCACGCAGTGGCCGGACACGCCGAGAGACATGGTTCGCAGCTCGTCCTCATTCCCTGGATCCCGCCTTCGTTGGGCTTGTCAGCGGATTCATCCGAACCTCACGGGGCGAAACCGGAACCAAACCCGTTTGATACCTTTTTTGGGCTGTCATCCAAGGACAACTCTACCTCGACGCTGTACTCGCACTTTGTTCGCGGTGTGTTTAGGCATAGCAGGACGGACGTGGCGCTCTTTGTCGATTTGGGGGATCATGCAGGCACGAATGGTGAACAGCACGTCCTATTCCCATTCTTTGGTGGCCCGGACGACCGACTCGCACTCGAGTTAGTGGTGCAGTTGTGCAGTAACCCGAGGATAAGTGCTACGGTCGTTCGCGTGGGGAAAGGGTCCGGGCAGCCTGGGATTGCAAGGCCCCAATTGGCGGTTGTTGACGAAAGGGCAGAATTGGAACCTGGCCCATTCACGACGGTTCGTGTACCTTCATTCTCACTCGAAGACTAGATGCTGACTCTGTCCCGGATGCGATCCGTCTCTCTGATCCAGTCGCTCACCATTTCCAACACCGTCTACGGAAAGCCGAACACGGCGTATCTCTTACAGTCCGATACGGCGGACGACCTGACATGGACGCGTTACGCGTCGCGGTCGTTTGACAAGGACACGCACGCACAAATGTGCTCGGCGCTCTCTCGGGTCGAGTTTACCGATCTCTCGCATGCACTCCCGCTCCACGCGCTCATGCGGCGGGCGAAACAGCTGCGCGAGGTACACCGGCGGGTGCTCGTCGTGGCGGGGCGCTCGAAGCGGTTCGTCCGGGAGGAAGTGGGGCACGAGTTGAAGCAGATCGTGGAGGAGCAACAGTGTACGGGTCACGAGGCGGAGATGGCGCGGAATACGATTGGGGATGTGGGCACGGCGTTTGTGATGGTGCCGAACTTGAGCGGGGTGATTGTGGTGCAGGCGGTGGCGGACACCGTGGCGGAGGTGTAGATATGAGTCTGGATGTATATCCGAATACGAGTGTACGTTGATCCAATATAATTAATGAGGCGATTTCAGTGATCGGGACGTCGTTGTGTCCAGTCCGAGCAGCGGGAGTAGAGGGATCGGGGTGGAGCGGTCCGTCGGCCCGAGGTGGTCGCCAAATTGGGATGGGTCGACCGGGACAAGAACATTTTATGTAGTTCTAGCTACAACTCTTGCGGCGAGCGACGAACGTGCACGCGGTGATTGCGGGACGCGACATTTCATTTTCCGGTGCGCCGTCCATATCGTGTCACATCGGACGGGGCCACTGCGACAGCCTGAGAGCACTGTCACGGTACTGATTTCAGGCTCGCGTTCTCTACAAACCATCTTCCTCTGAATCATCATAACCCACTGGGTACTCCGAGCCGCCATCAACAAACCGCCATCGACACGTACACAACCACCAGACCCGACCCGAACGATGGCGACGGTCCGCCGACTGTTGTTCTCCCGACGCACCCTCGCGCTCGTGACAGCCTCCACGCTCGGTCTCGCAGGCGGCGGGTACTACTATCTCAACTCTGGACCGGCGTACCCTGCGTCGACCCGAGAAACGAGAAGGCCGCCGCCGGTTTGGACGCCGCCACATCGGCAAGCGATGTTGGATGCCCTCGAGCGGAGCGGGGCCGGGGAGGAAGAGGAAGACATGTTTGACGTATTGATCGTCGGAGGCGGGGCGACGGGCGCCGGGGTCGCTGTCGACGCTGCCAGTCGAGGTCTTCGCGTCGCCTTGGTGGAGCGAAACGACTTTAGCTCTGGTACGTCCCATCGCGCGACTTTCTTTAATACATACTTATAAACACGTTCGTTTGGGTCGTCGATGACGCGACACAGGTACGTCGTCCAAGTCAACCAAGCTCGTCCATGGCGGCGTACGCTATCTACAAAAGGCGGTGATGGAACTCGATTACGAGCAGTACAAACTCGTACGCGAGGCGTTGCATGAGAGGAAGATATTCCTCCAGACCGCCCCGTATCTGTCACACATGCTTCCCATCATGCTCCCCTTGTACAAGTAGGCTCAAATCCGCTTGTCCTTGTCGCAACGTCCACATGCTGAGGAGCAGCCTCCTTTTAGGTATTGGCAGGTCCCTTATTACTATGCGGGGTGCAAGATGTACGATCTGTTGGCCGGCAAGGAGAACATGGAGAGCTCGTATCTCATGTCAAAGGGCAAAGCGCTAGAAATGTTTCCGATGCTCAAGCCCGAGGGCCTCGTCGGGGCTGTCGTCTATTACGACGGTGCGTTCTCGCGCAGTGTTCATGTCAAACGACTCATCGTGGTCCAGGACAACACAACGATGCACGCATGAACGTCGCGTTAATCATGACCGCCGTCAAGCTGGGTGCGACGGTCACCAACTACTGTGGCGTCACCGAGCTCCACAAGAACGCCAAAGGAAAACTCGTCGGCGTCAAGGTCAAGGACGAGCTCACCGGTCGGGAATTCAACGTCCGCGCCAAGGTTCGCCTCTCGTTCACATTCCAACGCCTCGCGTCTCACATCCAGACAGGGCATCATCAACGCGACCGGCCCGTACACCGACTCGCTCCTCTCCCTCGACAATCCGTCACACAAACCCATCGTCCGACCTTCGTCGGGCGTTCACATCACACTTCCAGCTTACTACGCCCCGGCCCGTATGGGTCTTCTCGACCCCGTTACTTCGGACGGCCGTGTCATCTTCTTTCTCCCATGGGAAGGCGGTGTCGTCGCCGGGACCACCGACACGCCAGCTAAAGTGAACGCCCAAGGCGAGGAAGTGACCCCTGCCGAAGAGGACGTGCGGTGGGTGATCGACGAGGTGCGGGGGTACCTCAGCCAGGACATCAAGGTCCGTCGCGGAGACGTGCTCAGCGCCTGGTCAGGTCTGAGGCCGCTCATTTCGGCCGGGAGCCAGGGTGGGACCGAGGGATTAGTGAGGAATCATCTGGTAAGGGTGGAGCCGTCGGGGTTGATGACGATTGTGGGGGGAAAGTGGACGACGTACAGAGCGATGGCCGAGGAGACAGTCGATCGAGCGGTGGAGGTGTTTGGATTGCAAGACAAGGTCAAAGGGGGATGCCGAACGGCGGAACTGCGGCTCGTCGGAAGCGATGGGTGGAGTCGAAACATGTTCATCGGGCTCGTTCAAAGAGTGCGCCTGACCTCGCCCATCGCGGTTAAGCTACTGATCTTGTTTCTCAGTTTGGCCTAGACACGGACGTGGCGAAACAGCTCTCGGATAACTACGGGGACCGCGCCTGGACGGTGTGTGCGCTGGCAGAGCCCGGCGAACAGTGGCCCGTACATGGGGTTCGGCTCTCCCACAACCACTCCTACGTCGAGGCGGAGGTCCTCTATGCCGCACGTCACGAGTACGCCTGCACGGCCGTCGACGTCCTCGCCCGACGCACCCGCCTTGCCTTTGTAGACGTCCAAGCCGCCCTCGCCGCCCTCCCGCGCGTGATCGAGATCATGAGCAAAGAACTCGGCTGGAGTCGTGCACGCCAGGGAGCAGAGTACGCCCGCGGGGTGCAGTTCCTGGGGAGCATGGGGCTCGCGCCGGGGTCGGCCGCGAACAATGCCACCCCCATCACCGGGTGGGAAGGGGCGCGGTCCTGGCGGACGTGGTTCGAGGTTGGGTTCTGGCGGATCGTTGGGTTAGCGGGGGTGTCTACGCCGTCGGGCGCGTCCTCCTCGTTCAAGCCGTCGTACAGTCGTACTAAATTTGACCCAGGCGAGGTCGATGCACTCAGGGAACTATTTGACCGGCGCGTCGCTGCCGCCGCTTCTTCCTCGCGCGGACGGCTCAACAAGGCAGAGATCGAACCCGCGCTGAAGGCGTTTGCGCACGAGTGGCCGGGCGCGGGTTACGAAGGGTTCAGGGAGGCCGATTACCGCTACGTGTTTGCGCAAGAGGGCCTCGAAGACTGGACGGACGTGGATTTCGACGAGTTTGTCGAGGTGGGTTCGCCTATGCACCCTTGTTTTGGTGCGCGCGTGACTGACTGAGGGGTTTGTTGTCGTGCAACCAGATTTGTGGAAATTTAAAGGACGTGTGCATGATGAGCGGGGCCAAGGTGGTCAAGAAGGAGCGGAAACGGATACCTGTCGAGAAGAGCGGTGGAGGGGTGTAGTCGTGGGTCCGTATTTTCCTTCGCTTCCCTGTCTAGAGTTTACTTCGTGTTCATTGGGACTTCAAGTTGGATATGTCATTCAGGAGTCGCCCGTCGCCATGTCTGACTTGAAAGCTTGACCCTTCGGCCAACCGTTGAGGTAGCAGCGCCGTCAAGATGTCCAAACATCAAGTCCATGATGCGTGTGTTTGAGTATAACAGGATCACCATAACGAGTGTTCAGCGCTCAGCCAATGAGAGCCCTAGCATAGCCACGTCAAAGTGATGTCATTCGTTTTCCTGTCCCCCGTTCTGAAGCCAACTGAGACAATGGAATTCTACCTGGTTGCATTCTGTTCCTCCCTCCCCTTCCCACTCTCTGAGAAGGTCACCGAGTCCCCCATGGAGGCTGTACTCACCGATGGGCAGTCCCATACACCTCGTGATTGGCGTCGCCTCGTTCGTCAAAATGACCCTGACAAACAATACGTGGTGGCTGCCATGTCACACTACAAGGAGCAGTCTCCGTGGCCAGACTGCCAACATGAATACCTGCTCCTGTTCGTTCAGCTCAGGCCCCACCCCCACCAGTCGACTCCAGCCCCTGTTACGTCCATTCTCAAGGTTTCCCGCACCATTGTTGGCCGCGCACTCCCTGCACGACTGGGTCTCTGGGGCCCCACACGAGACACCATCTCCACCAACCACCAACTCCCTCGGGATGGCTCGGAACGACTTCACCACTTTGTCTGGGCACCAAATGATGCTCCTTGCCTCCATGACATTTCCGTTTTGATTTATGAAGTTCATTTCCGAATGCCGCAATACCGCCTCCTACAGTCTTCATGTTGTGCATTCGCACGTGTTGTTGGACGAGTCATCTACCGAATCTTTGATGGCGTCCAAGCAGGAGTTCCACAATCAACTCCTTTTCTCATTCGGGAGTTGTACCTACTCCACTGTATCCCAGCTGGCATCGCGAGGGCAGAGTCTGTGGCTGCTGCAGTTGTTGAGACTTACTATAATTTCCGTGGTCTAATGCCTGAGGATGAACTTGAAGGTAGCTTCATTTCCATCTTATTGGATCACTTCTCACAAGCGTTCTAGTGTCTTAGAAATCGCGGGTATGTAATTACGAACATGCATAGGACTCTGAGGGTAATGTTGTTTCTCTCTCTCTCTTATTGAGTCACTTCTCACGAGTGTTTTAGTGTTGTAGAGATTGCACTGGCAGGCATGTAATCACGGACGTGTGTAGGACTCAGAACTAGTTGTATCGCATTCAAATTAATGTACACTGTCAGCAGTGACTGTTGATTAAACCACAACCACTTGTGTCCGTGCGTACAACTTGAAAAAGCCACATAATCACAGTCTCGCGGTACGCGATCGCGACTCGGCCTCGTACTCGTCTACCAACACCCGGCGCAAGACCTTGCCCGTGGGAGATTTTGGTATCTGCGTTCGTCCAATCAACGACCGAGTTCTTAGAGTGCGAGACGGGACTGACCTGCTTGACGACGGCGATACCACCCCTCAGCCATTTATACCGACTGAGCGCGTCGCGGACCCACGCGTCGAGTCGCGCAGTGACCTCGGCCGCACCGAGTGCCTTGCCGCTGGGTGACAAACCGACCCACGCCCTCGGGACGCGCTCGTCCGCCGTCCGCCCGCCGCTCACGCCAGCGACGGACACGTCAATGAGGAGGCCCTCGGGATGCTGGAGCAACGTCTCCTCGATCTTTGTCGGGGACACTTGCATTCCGGAAATTTTCAGCGTGTCCTGTCGCCAACAGCGTGGTCAGACCGTGGCTCGGACCCAATGAATTTTCTTTGTGCTCACCTTGGCCCGATCTTCAAAGCTAACGCGGTACGTCAGCCCGTGAGATTTCTTTTATTCATGAGAGTGTGAAGGGACGTACTAGAGGACGCCGTCTGCGTCTATGCGCGTCCGATCGCCAGTGCGCAGCCAACCGTCCTTGAACGTTTCGTCGGTGGCCTGTTGGTTTTCCCAGTAACCAAGCGCCACAGAGCCAGAGCAGACGTGTAGTTCCCCGGGTTCGTTCAGGGATGCCAATCGACCGTCTTCGCGAACCATGCGAGCTTCGACGCCAGGCACCAGTATTCCGACGGACCCGAGCACGTTCTTGGCACGTCCCTCGAGTACTCCAGGGAAAGGCAGCAAGGATATGGTAAGCGTCTGAAGGGATGATGATTAGCACATTTCGTGAACAACGAGAGGGGATTGTGAGATCCTTACACATTCAGACATTCCATACCCTGACGTTCGTCGTCAGCATTAGAACAGGACAGCGGCATCATAATCTACCCACCTCCACCCACCCCGGCACCCACACCAGGGAAACGCGGAGGGGACTAAGACTACGCGTAACACGATACCTCAATTGCGGAGATGGGACGTGAGCACGAGGTGAATGCGTAAGAGCGTGACTCACTTGGGGATGGCATCGAAATACACATCGGCATTCCATTTAGGCAGGAGGACAAGTGTTGTCGGCGACAAGAAGCCCCTGAGTGTATTGATCTGGAGACCATATGCATGGTGTATCGGCAGTACACTGAACATGACGTTCATGCCTCCTGGGCCATTCCATACTCGAGGTCCGTGAAGTTCGATCACGACGGTGGCTCGTAGGGGCGAGCGGATGATGTACATACTTCATACAGTAAGCATGTACATAATGAAAGGAAAGGTGTGGGCGAAGCCCCGGAGGGCGTTCCGGCCCGAAGCACTGTGAGGGCGAGCGAGCTGCGTTCCCGTAATGAAGGAGCCTGCGACGCAGACAGCGAAGCGCGCCCCACACAGAAGGAGAAAGGCTCCTGTGTGTATGAGTGAATCAGTGACACAGGAGCGTCAGTAGGCGTGTGGAATGATACGCCGAGATCCGTGTATGGTTTGATACCAGTGGACACGGTGG
>JBBPRK010000907.1:0-16685 GCA_038093075.1 Boletus patriciae
AGAACAGTCATCGGTAGATCCGATACAAACATGTACATACTATGCAGTAGTATATAAGGGCGCAAGTCCCAGCCAGAGAACTCTAGTTTAGTTCTCTTGGTTTTCTACCCCATTAACACCACTTGAACGCTCCTGTCCAACGCCAGTTGCTGGTCAGTACATTTCGATCTTCGATTCCCTAGTGCACCCTTGACGGGTTTTTGGGTTGTTTCAACCCCCAGTGGATGTTGAACTTGGTGAAGAAGGTGGAATCCTTCATATTGTCAATGAGTTCCGGGATGAGGGGTAGTGGGTATGTGTTGCAAACGGTGTGGGAGTTGAGGTATCGATAGTCCTGACAGGGATGAAGGGTTCCATCTTTTTTGAGTACAAAGAAAAATGGTGCCGCCTGGGGTGATTTGGACAGGACAGTGTGGCCTGTCTTAAGGTGTTCAGTAATGAACTCTCAGCAGGTTTCACTCTCCTTGGAATTTAATGGGTAGACTTTGGCAATCTTAGGGACAAATGATGGTTTGAGATCAATGGTGTGGCCATAGGAACGATGTGGGGGAAGAAGATCGTAGGTCTTTTCGGAAAATACATCTTCAAAGTCTTTGCACCATTTTGGTATGGAAATCTCAGAGGTCTTTGTGTCTTGAGCCAATTGAGTTGAGAGTGTGATTCTCTGGATGTTTTCACTTGGGGGGTCTATCTGGGGGAGGTACTCACTAGGAGACACATCAACCCCAGCGGGATACCATTGCGAGACCAGGGAGGTAAGTTCTTGATTGGCATCTAGGCCTAACCATCGAAGCAAATATCGTTGAGGTAAGATGTGTCCATCGTAGTCAGGAGGTGTGACGTTAGAGAAGAAGAGAGAGTGGGATTTCCAGTCAATACGCGGATTCCAAGTTTTGAGCCAAGGCATTCTGAGAATGACTTGGTGTCGTCCGAGTCCAACGATCATAAGTTCAATATCTTCAGGGTCTTTGGATAGGAGCATACAAACCAGGGTTTTACAAAGGATAGTGCCTTTTTTGTTGGTCAAGCCATCAATGTTGTAGGCTTGGATGGATTTAGGAAGTTTTCGTAACAGGAAGTTGGCTAGAGAGAGGAGACCGAGGTCGATGAAGTTGCCAGTGGCCCCTGAATCAATTAGGGCGGTGTTTTCGATGATTTGTTTTCTGATGAGTAGCTTTATGGGGAAACAAAGGGTGCATTTATTGTCAGGAGCCACGAGTACATGGGCTAGGGTCTGGGAAGATAATGTCAAGGTAACTTCCAGGTTCAAAAATCTGAATCGACCACAGAGATGACGGCGATCTCTTCCTTTGGTTCCTTGTAACACATCTAAAGAACTTGTAAAATCTCTTCCTCACTCTTTCCCTGGGTTTTCAAGGAGTTGATGAAGGTTTCGATGGGGGAGGTGACTTTGGCGGGTGCTGGCAGGATGGTATTCTCAGTTTCAGCGGAGTGAATGGTCTAAGGGTAAGGATTGGCAGTATTTCTATCTTTTCTGCATTGGGTGGTGTTGTGTCCAGGGAGTCTGCATCAGAAACATTTGCCTTCTCAAATGCATTTGGTGCATTCAGTGGGGGTGAGTTTAGAAAGGACCAGGGCATCAACATCCATAGTATTTGGATCAGGGGTGGGTCAAGTGAAAGTATAGTTGGATAGGGAAGGGAGTCTTCCTCCCTTTAGCACGAGGATACACATTTTCTGGGCATGAATGATCTTGGCCTGTTCAATCCACTTGGCGACTGTGGTAGGGATAGTAGCCATAGAGAGGATCATGATGGTGATCTGTTGGTCTAGCCCAAGAGAGAATTGGTCAATGAGGGTGACCTTGTCGGTGATGCCTGCTTTGGTGGCAAGGTTCTGGAAGTCCGTGATGTATTTCTGGAAGCCGTCGTCAGAGAGTTCATCAGGGTGTTGGAAAGATTTCTGAGCAAGCTTGGTGAACTTGAAACGGGCAGTGGCCTTGGTGTCGAAAGGGAAGAATGTGGAATTGAAATTTTCAACAAACTTATTGAAGGTCTTTTCGGTGGCAGGGATGGCGGTATTGGCTAATTTATCATACCACATTTCAAAGAAGGGGACTCCTTGTCCCTTACTCATCTTATTGAGCGCAGTGGTTATTTGCTTGCTATCTGTATTGTATATGATGGAGTTGATGTCAAAGTATGCTTTGATGACCTTCATTCATCACATGGCATCCGCAGGTTCTCCAGAGAAATCAGTGGGGAGTGCTGCTTTCAATTCAGTGGGGGTGGATATAGTTTTTGTGGGTGCAGTAGGTCCTGGGGTGGCTGGGGTTACAGTGGGTGCAGGGGGTGTTACACGGTTGAAGGTGCAATGTCTGTGGGGTCTAGGGTTATTGGAGATAGCGGCAGGGGTTGTGATGGTTGTTGAAGGGCACAGTGGGGGTAAGGATGGTGTTTCCTCTTCACTGGAGTCGTCAAAGAGCCTGAAGGCCTGGGGGTTCCTAGGGTTTGATATGTTGGTGGGCAAGTCCTGCTCCTACATAAACAGGAGGAACTGAAGGTGACACTAGTTCTTTTGTTATGCGAGATGACTCCCTGCGTCCTGTGTGACTGGATCTATCTTCAAGAAGGAACTCACGAAGAGTCTCAATGTCTTAAGAGTAGGGAACTAAGGTGAGGGGTTCAAGAGATCAGAGGTTCTTGGGGACGAGACTGAAGTTAAGGACACAAGAACACGCTAGATTGTGCAGAACTAGTGTAAAGAAACAAAATACAGACGAGTCACTATATAACTAGAGGGATGCGTCATCATACAATGTCAGAGAATGTCAGAGAAAAATGAGTAATAGGAATTACATACTAGGCACAAGAGAACCTAGTGGTGGAGATATAGTCCAAGATAGAGAGATAACAAATGTAGCATGCCATGGTCCCTTCTGGTAGTAAAAAAGAACAGCATGGGATGTGTCACAGAATAAATGCACAAGAATAGCAACAATGAATGATAAGAAGTAAAGAAACGTAACCATACCTGCACATCCCCGAGAAGACGTGAGTGCATTGGGAGAAAACTAACAACAGCAAGTTATGATAAAGGAGAAAAATCATAACACTACGCCACTTCCTTTACCACACTCATCTTTTATTCCTGTTACTAATATTGCTAATCTCTCTTTTATGCAGACTTTTGTTGCAAATCTATTCATCTATTGAGACACTGTGACTCTTTGTGAGATCCTCCTCATATTAACATGTCTTTCAACATCAACTCCACTATTCAATCCTGCACTACCGTCCTTACCAGACAATCAAACTATGCAACATGGTCTTGTCAAGTCTGTTCCCTGAAACAACCCAAAACAACCCAAAGGTCCTCAGCGTCAACTGGAACTCTAAGGAATTGAGAACTGAAGGAGGGCGCACCAAGAGCACTAGCGGTTGGTTGCGGAGGTGATCTCTCTGGCTGAGGAGGGGAAAAACCAAGAGAACTAAACTGGAGTTCTCTGGCTGGGACTTGCGCCCTTATATACTACTGCTACTATATGTACATGTTTGTATCGGATTTACCAATGACTGTTCTAGAATATTCCGGACTCTAGTAGCATGAGGTAGAAGCGTGCATCAAGCACAGCCATGAAATGGAAACGAAGTAAAGCATGAGGCAACCGCACGGCGGTGGCAGAATGGAAGAAAAGAAGTACATAGCCATGCACTGCATGGGGATGGAAGGAATGAGGAGTGCATGCAGCATGATGTGAAAAGAAAAGAGAAACATAGGGACAGCATGGCTGTTATAAGTTAATCTGATAAGATAAGGAAAGGGAAGAAAAGCGACTAAGTCTGTTAGGATGCTGTTAGGCATATCGAGCCGTAACATTCCCTGCTTACTATGGCAGACTGGTGGACCATTGTTGATAGTACCTCTACCCACACAGCTCAGGCTGATGCCGCTGCTCATACTACTTGGATTTCTCAAGATCAACAGGCTCAAGCCATGATTACCATTTTATTCATGCCAACATGCAGTATCTCCAGAAGGACCAATACATATATTGCCACTGGGGCTGGTGTTACACCCACCTCCATGTCTCAAGATCTCTGGATTTGTCTTCAGCATCTTTATGCTCTGACAGGTGTCACCAGACAGGTCAAAGCTTTCTCTGAGGCTTTATGAATTTGTATCCATGACCCACATGAGTCATATGGACAAAACAAGGAAAAGATTCCTAACCAGATTAGCCATTTGGTTAATATGTTCAAACACATGACCAGTGTTGGTCTTTCTCAAGGCAATGATCCTTCTCAATGCCCTTCCACATTCCTATAAACCAGTTACCTCTACTATTGTCCAAACCACTACAGTCGCCTATTTCACTTTGGATAATGTCATCCCAAAGATCATGTCAGAGTCTCAACTCTGATCCTCTACCAATATGTGATCACTTATTCATTGCATTACCCAAGAACCTGCAGAAGCCAATTGGACTTTTGTCATTCAACGTACTCCTCAAAGCACTGAGACTTGTTCCCACTGTGGGAAAAGTCATCCTTCCGATCATTGCTGGGCTAAACTTGGCCATTCTGGTCAAACTCCTTCTAACCACAGTGATAATACACCTAACCTTGGTAAGAAACCTTACAACACAAACTGCACTGGTTCCAGTAACCAGAAAGGGAAAGGGAAAGGTACCTAGAATCGGAAAGGAAAGGGTAAAGCAACCATGGTAGATGGCATCACTAACATGGTCAAAATGGATGTAGATGAGCATATTGCTCATATCACTGGTATGGAAGTTGACGAATTTGAGATGCAGGAACACGTGGACTTTGATTCCACTCCACTGCACACAGCATGGGCTGATGAAGGATATGATGACCTGCCTATTGCTGGCCCATCTCACTCCTTTTATGCTGGCTCTGTCCCAGTCAACCTCTAAGCTGAAGGGAATGAAATCCAAGAAGACAAGGAAGACCAAAGTTGTTGCTTCATATATTAGAAGAAATGGGGATGGTACATGGAAAGGTGGAGCAGATTCTTCTTTAATCCCCCACAAGGATTATCCCTCTGATGATGATTATGTACCTGGTGATGAATATGACTATACTTCCTGCTATTTGCGAGTCTGCTTAGTTAACAAACTGTCAACTCAAGTATTTTCCTTTTAGCAAAGTCACTGGCTTATTGATTTGGGCACATCTGATCATATTATGCCATACTTGGAAGATTTCTCACACCTTCTTCAAGGAGAACGTTTGGCTAGTATTGCTAACGGATCCATTATTACCATGCATGGTCCGGGTACTATTGTCCTTAAACAGGAACCCCCTAAGGCACCTACAGTGCTTTTAACCAGAGTGTGGTATGCTCCAGAAGCAGCCCACAGATTACTATCTGTTACCTTATTAATCTCTCAAGGTTTTCATGTAAAATAACGGATAAGACCAAAATTTGGGACAAACAAGGAAAGTTGGTAATGTAGGCCACTGCTTTATTACCTTCTACTCCGCTTCACTGGTTTCATTCCAACTGGAGCTGTTTATTCCCTGCAGGATGGTAATTCTTATCATCTGTGGCATTTGTACTTTGAACATAGTTCCAAGAATGCACTTTGTCATGCCCATAAACACTTGAAGGGTGTTCCTACCCTCCAAAACCCTCCTTCAAATGATACCTGCAAAGGATGCCTTCTTGGAAAGGCACATGAACATGCATTTCCTGCTTCTTTCAAATGCGCTGATCATATCTTAGGTTTGATTCACACCAACCTTTGCAAGTTTCCCATTCAATCTCACTCCCACGCTAAGTGGATGATTACGTTTATTGATGATGTATTGGGCTTTGCCACCCTTCATATTCTGCAATCTAAGGCAGATCTTAAGATGTTCCTTTCATCTAGAGGCATAGAGCATCAAACCTCTGTACCTCATACCCCACAACAAAATGGTCAAGCTGAGCACTTTAACCAGACTATCCTAGAAAAGTCAGAAGCAATGTGTTTACATGCTTGCTTACTGCCATCTTTCTGGAAAGATGCTGTAGAAACTGCTCTCCACATCTACAACAGACAGCCGATGCGATATCTTAACTGGTCCACTCCCATAACCAAATGGAATGGTGATGTTCCAAATGTATCATATTTTAAGGTTTTTGGATCACAGGCTTACATGTTTATTCCCAAAGAGAAATGACAACACAAGCTATCTGCGAAAGCAGAAGAAGCAATCTTTATTGGGTATGAAACAGGAACCAAAGGCTACAAGTTCTGGTCTCCTAAACACAAATGAGTTGTCATCTCGTCTACTGTCACTTTTGACAAATTTACTTTTTCCCATTGTTTCAAGAAGTCAGATGACAAACCACCCGAGTTGTCTATTCCAAATGACAGTAACGATGTTCAGGACACTGACAAACCAGAAAAAGCTACATTGGAAGATGTTCTGACCTCATATTACTATCAATTTCCACCACAGGAAGATCAACATCCTGATCGACAAATTCCACCCAAGGACGGTCCTGATGATCAACAGCCATCTCGACCAACTACTACTCCTCCTCCATCCTCTCCATCAGACGCTACATATCATTCTTCTCCACTATATCATTCATCTTCTACTTCATGTTTCTGAAGAACCTCAATGAAGTGTTAGGATTCATAATCCCTGGATTATTCCAGATAATACTTATGAGATAGACCGCCTGTTGAGATTCAATGAGATCTACAAATTCCGTCATCTCTGAAAACTATTAATGAAGAAGACAATTTAGGAACTCTATATAGCGCCATGTACTGGAATAGGATCATAGCTGCTGCAGCTTCTGTCATCAGCATTCCCACATAGTATCAGGATGTTATAAAACTTTTGAACAATGAGGAGAAACTTTGGAGAAAAGCTATGGAAGATGAAATCAAGTTGCTTGATGAGCACAATGTATGGAATTTGGTTAATTTTCCACCTGGACACCTGTCAAAGGGATTTACACAAATCTACAGAGTAGACTTTGAAGAAACTTTCTCACCAGTTGCAAGATTTGAGACTGTCCACCTTCTTCTTTCTATCACAGCACTAGAAGATTGGAATATTGAAGCACTTGATGTCAAGATGGCATTTCTCTTTGGAGAGTTAGACAAAGAAATTTATATGGAACAGCCAGAATGTTTTGCTAGAAAGGGTCAAGAGAAGAAAGTTTGTCACTTGCTAAAGGCCATTTATGGTTTGAAACAAGCCATGTTACAATGGAACAAGGCCTTACATCAATCCCTTCTCAAAATGGGACTTACTATGACTTATGCTGACCCTGGAGTTTATATTCACTTTCACAGTCAGGATTTTATCATTGTGGTCATTTATGTTGATGATCCTTTGTTTATGGGTTCTAATCACTGATACATACCTCTGGCTCAAGAAAGCTGAGTTTATGAAGAAATGGGAAAGTTGGGATTTGGAAGAAGTGAATGAATATCTTGGCATGAGGATTACTAGAGATCGAGTCAAGAAGTCTCTCAAGCTTGACCAGATCGTATATGTTGACAAAGTCATAAAGCGTTTCAAGCTTGACAATGCCAAAGTCGCTCATACTCTGCTTCCATCTTGATACAATCCTTTACCCAATCTGACTCCATCCACTTTCAATCTTCACAGTCGCTATCAATTTGTTACCAGATCTCTTCTCTATATCATGCTAGGAACTCGTCCAGACATTGCACAAGCAGTTATCAAGATGTCACAGTTCTCTTCTAATTCATCAGAAAATTATCTGCAGAAAGCACTCTACATTGTATGGTACTTTCTTGGCACCAAATCTCTCTGCATCAGATACAATGGTGCCAGTACAACTGGCTTTGTGGCATATTCTGATACTGATTGGGCTGGTGATCACAAAACTTGTAGGTCAACCTCTGGCTATGCCATCTTCTTAGGCAAAGGCATAGTTTCTTGGCTATAGGGATGTCAACGGAAGATTATGTTGGCATGACAGAAGTAGCTAAACAGCTATTGTTATGCTTGGCCTGGGTAAGGACAAGTGTAGACTTGATTGAATCAAAGATTCACCCTAAGGGTCTTCCAAAGGGGTTCGAGAAACAGATGCCAGAGGTTTGAGGTTTCAAGGAAGTGCCTACTCAATAGTAAGGCGATGACTAAGAGAGATCCAGATCCAGAGATGGTTTGACCAGGTATATTTGAGGGAGTATTAAGTAGGTCAAAGTTAAGAAAAGAATACAGGAGTAACACTAGTTTATAAAGGAAGAAATGCTGTGCACAGACCATGCAGTGCCAGTTTGAGTTAGGAAGAGAGCTGTGCATGCACAGGAATGAGAACAGCATTTGTGAGAGAAAGAAGTAGAAGGAAGCATTGCCATGCACAGTGTGTATGGAAAGAAGCTGCATTTAGGTGGAAGATGTTCTAAAGAAATGGTTTGAAGCAGGGTAAGGCAGTGTTTGTGAGAAAAGGGAAGATATAACAAAGGAAAAGAAGAAAGGTGCAAGTCAGAAGTCAGTGTAGGAAGTGACGGGCGAGCCGGTCATGTTGGCAATGGTGACATCATCATAGTCAAAGCCTTCCATGGGGGAAGGAGAATGAGAAGGGGAATGAGAGTAGGGTTATGGCAGCAGACAGAAGCATCTCAGAAATCATCCTGCAAGAATGAGGAGGGGGAATAGGGTGAGGATGGGAGGATAAGGAGGACAATGAGGAGGACGAACGGGTATGACAATGATTGAGAGGGCAGCGATGTTGGGGGTGTCCAGGTCTGTTAACTTTGCAGATAGGGCAGACATACCACTGGCAGTGGATGCAGATATGCCCAAGGTGATGACATTCAAAGCAGGTCTTGCGGTAATGAGGGTAGTTTCGAGAGAGGGGAGCATCAATGGGTTCACCATGGATAGTACCCAAGGTTTGAACTTCGTGTTTGAGTTCAGTGCGTTGGAAAGTGAATTCAATGTCAGGGGGAATGGAAGAGGAGGATGTGGATGATGGGGTTTGTAGGTTGGTTGACTCAGTCAACTGGGTGGTGTACTGTTCTACGTCATCAACAAATTTGGGCATATGCAATTGATAGAAGATAGATGACAAGTCTTCTTCAACTTCCTGTTGGATGGTACGTAGGATATTGCATCGTCAGCTGATGCTGGCAGGGGAGGAGGCTAGATCTAGGATAGTTTTGAGATGCTGGTTTTGGAGGTAGATCTGAGTAATGCTCCAAAGGGGAGAATTGACATCTAAATGAGATTCAGGGATGTGAGAGATATGGGGGAAGTAGAGGAGAGAATGCAGGATATCACGTTAATGACTGTTGAAGGTCCCTTTGTGAAGATGATGGACATGGATAGGGACATTGATGGATAAGATTGGGGAAGGGATCATGGATTGAGCCACTGAGGGTTCCAGACTATGAGCAGGTGAAGTAGGCAGGTGACGGTCATCTGGAGATCTCCTACTCTTGTTTCCAGATATTCCAACCAGCATTTGGCTTGGTAGATGAAGGAGAAGGACTGTGAGAAGAAAGAAGTGAAACTGAAGGGAGAGAGGACACAGTAGAAATTGAGGAAGCATTGATGGACATAGTGGTGATGATGGGGTGATGATGGTGGGTGAAGGAGAGTTAGGCAGAGAACATGGTGGGATGGAGTCTTCTGTATATGGTAAGAATGGACTTGCATTTTTCAAGTTCCATTCTGGGGTCCAGGAGTCTTCTTTGGCCAAATATCCTTTCCATCAAATCAGGAATGAGTGGTTAGTCGGAGTTCTGTGGTGGCGTAGAATCTTTTCAACTTCATATTCCTCTTCACCGTTGATAAGGTCAGGGGGTGTCAAGGGAAAGTTGGTGCCATGAACGGTGTTTTCTTGATAGGGAGATAAGAGAGAAGCATGGAAGACAGGGTGGATCTTCCACATTTTGGGAAGTCAGAGTTGATAGATGATGGAAGACAGGACTTTAGTAATAGTGAAGGGTCCTTGTTTGGGTGCAAACTTTGGATTTATGACAGATCATTTCAGGTTTCTGGCTTCCAGCCATACTTTGTCTCCTAGCTTAAATGGGGTGAAGGAACATCATGTGCGGGTGGCCATGACTTGGCATGCGAGTTCATGGGAAGCTAAGGCTTTGCCACAAGTGGTGGAGAGGGGTTTGAGGCAGGTTTCTACAGCAGGAATGGAAGTGTCAGAAATTACCAAAGGAAGGACATGGGGTTTGTATCTGATCATGAGATAGAACAGAGATTGATTGGTGATGAAGTGAGGACAGTGATTGTGGGCGAATTCTGCATGGGAGATGTTGTCAGCCCATGATCCAGGGTTATTGCCGCAGAAGATCTGAAGGTACATTTTGACCTCTTGGTTTACCTGTTCAGTCTCTCCGTCTGATTGAGGGTGGTACATGGTGGAGAGCGAAAGGTCATACTTTAGAGGTTTTCTCAAGTGAAGGAGGAGGTGAATTGGTGGCCTTGATCAGATATGATTTTATCGTACATAGAGACTGAAGTGGAGGTATACTTTGTGGAAAAAGAGTACAGTGACTCCTTTGGCGGTGATGGTTTTCTTCATAGGGCAGAGAATCACCCCCTTAGTAAGTGTTACGGCTCAGTACGCCTAACATCATTTCAACAGACTTAGTTGTTTCTTTCTTTCCTTTCTTATCTTATCGGATTAACCTATGACAGCCATGCTGTCTCTATGCTCCCCTTTTCTTTTCACATTATGCCTCATGCACGCCTCACTTCATTCATTCCCATACAGTGCATGGCTATGCCCTTCTTTCCTTCTTTTCCATTCTGCCGCCGCCGCATGGTTGCCTCATGTTCTGCTTTCTTTCCATTTCATGGCTATGATGCATGCCGCTAAACACATGCTGCCACATACCTTGGTTATGTTGGGACTCATCAGTAGATCCGATGCAAATATGTACATACACATGTAGTAGTATATAAGGGCGTAAGTCCCAGCCAGAGAACTCCAGTTTAGTTCTCTTGGTTTTTCCCCATTACAACCAGTGAGATCACCTCCACAACCGCTTGCTAGTGCATTCGGTGCGTACTTCCCTTCTTCGATTCCATAGAGTACCAGTTGACGCTGGTTACCTTTGGGTTGTTTCATTAGAACTAAACTGCTATTCTTACTCTACCGAATCACCTCACCGACGCGCCTACACAAGTCAGTATTGGTCAAGTCCTCATCACGGCGCACAGCTGGTCCTGACCATTGCCAGTGCCCATCTCCTTCCACAGATCACTTCGCCCCTTCCCCGCCATCGACTCGGCTAGGCCAGTCGAAGACTCCCTCTGCCACCCTTACATGGCAACAGTCGCTGCAGGAGGCAGCGCACTTCCCATGATCCAAAGGGGTTTAGTACCCATTGAGCGAGAAGAAGTGCCAGTTGGTACCCCACCACCTGCGCCTGTGCAAGGAGCAGTTGACGCTCCGTCCCCTGCCACAAGATTCCTTTCGTTATTACACAAGGAATTAAGGCCAAGCTCATACATTTTACCCAGAGACTCCGAGGGCTTTTAATAGACCCTCTTCGGACCATCACGGTCGCATTCAGATCGGGAGACCCCAACGCCTCGTTGCTTTCGCCGATTACACAAGAGTCTCTCATCCGGTCCAACCCCAGCATCGACCCCAATGACCTAGAGTCAGAGCCGGCAGAACTTACCTATCCCGCCCCTTTAGCATCCTCCATCGTCACACGTGGGTCGTCAGATCAGGTCAAAGAACCCGAAATCAAATATTTGTGTACCGTAACTAGAGATGGTTGGTCACTGTGTCCGGAAGTAGTACTGAAACGTGAGAGAGAAGAGGAGCAGGTACCAGAGGAAGTATCTAGAAAGAAGCAAAGGGTCCAAAAGAGGAAGCCAATCAAGCGGAAATCCATTCGCCGCGCTAACCTTGGAGATCCACGCCCCGACGAACAGATTAGTCGGGTTACTTTACGTCCTAAACAAATACTCCACCGCCCCTCCCAATATCTTTCCTAATATAACATGTCTTCCTCCCTTCCCCAAAGTTTGGCTGCCACCCTCTCAGTTGCAGGATTGTCTGGTGGTAGTTGGGGTGACTTAGCAGGAGAACTGAGACTGTTTATGGAAGCACAACAAGATGCACTGGACGCTACCAGGATCCTGAATATAAACTTATCACAAGAAGTCGACCAGTTGAAAGCACAGCTTCTGGCGATACCCACAGGCGGCCCGAGTGCAGGGACAAGGGCTCTTTCTGAGCCAAAATTATCCAAGATCTTTTCTGACCCTGGGAACTTCGACAGTTCTTCTGGGAAGAAATTTGAAGAATGGTGGACACATGTCCGCAGCTGGCGACATGAAAACACCACTGCCCTCCCGGATAGGAAGGCAATCTCCACTGTGGTCTCATGCATGGTGGGAGGAAGGGCTGGCGACTTTGCAAGGAGCCAGCTGAACGCAATCCTCCGAGGAGTGGGAGAAACCAACTGGGACGACTTCTCATGCCTAGTCGAAAAACACTTTAGGTCCACCATTGAAAAGGATCAGAACCGGTTAGCCCTCCGGAACTTAAAACAAAAGGAACACCCCATGGAGGTGTTTTTATCAAAATTTGAAAACTACGCCCTCCTTGCCGATTACGACGAAACTTGGCAGATAAAGTTGTTGGAACAGAACGCGGACAAAGAAATCGTCTCGCATCTAATTCTGGAAAAGGGATGTTACACGTTCCTAGACACGTTCATGGCCGATCTTCGGCAAGCAGGGGCTCGCAAACAGCTCCTAAGTTTCATTCAGAAAGGAACAGCGGAACGGGTCAAGCAAAAAGACCCTAACGCCATGGACATCAACGCCGTCAAGACAGGCGGTAAAAACAAATGCTTCAACTTTCAGCAAGAAGGTCATTTCGGCAAAGACTGTCCAAAACCAAAGCTACAGTGTCCCGAGTGCCACTTCTTCGGAGGTGGTCACCAAAAGGCATGCTCCAAGAGGGGCAAAGGAAAGGGAAATGGAGCCAGCCGCCAAGTGCGTGCCGCAGACTCCGAAGAACCCACAACCTCCTGGGAAGAGGATAAAAGCACCAAAAAGGACAACAAGGGAAAAGGTCGTGATTGGACCTCTTCCATAAGAGGAATGTCCCTTGACAAGGCTCGCACCTGGTTCAAGGATTACAAAACCCTCGCTGCCAAGTCAGCAGGAAAAGCTTAGCTCCAACACACGTGTCAGGGTGTGTGAAGGGGCAGAACCGATATGAAAACCTCGCTGTGGAAGGAATCGTTGACGACGAGGATTCCACGGCAACAAAACTAAATTCAAATTCGCTGTCAGAGGGGTCCCCTAGTGGGCTCGGCAGGGACGTTAAACCTGCACTTAATTCCTCTAACCAAAAAGAAATCCCAGACGATGCTTATGTGCGAAGTGTGAGACCCGCATGAGAAATCAACCTATCTATTTGGATTGCGCTGTTCACACAGCGGCAAAACTTTACTCAGACAAACGCACTCCTAGATTTGGGTGCAAATATGATCTTTATCAACAAAACGTGGGCAGAGTCACACAAGGTCCCACTTATCCCCCTCCGAAACCCTATTCCTGTATACAACGTGGACGGAACACGTAACTCCGCCGGAAGCATTACACATTCTGCAGAGCTGGTCGTAGAATTCCAGGGACATCGTGAGAAAGTCACAGCAGAAGTGACCAATCTGGGAAAGAACCCCTTCATTTTGGGCTTCTTGTGGTTGCAACGCCACAACCCGGAAATTGATTGGTCAAAAGGCACGGTCAAGATGACACATTGCCCACGACACTGTCACATGCTGCAGGACAAGTCCACTTTCATCCAAGAGATGGAAGAAGAACAATACGATAACCAATATTACGTCCATGAAACAATCCGCACACTGGAGGCACAGCAGGAATCTCAGAAACCTAGAGAGAAAACCCCCGAGGAGTTAGTCCCGGTGGAATACCATAAATTCCTTAATGTATTCTCAAAAAAGGAATCGGAACGGATGCCGATCAGAAAACCATGGGATCATGCAATAGATCTCAAGGACACATTCAAGCCCAAGAAAGGGAGAATAATCCCTCTATCACCACAGGAGCAAGAGGAGGTCACCGCATTCCTTGATGATCAGCTAAAGAAGGGTTACATAAGACCTTCTAAATCCCCACAGACATCTCCGGTGTTCTTTGTGCCTAAGAAAGATGGCAAGAAGCGTATGGTACAGGACTACCGATACCTCAACGAGTTCACCGTCAAAAACAATTACCCCTTGCCGTTGATCGGGCAACTAGTGGATAAGCTCCAAGGGACTAAGCTATTTACGAAAATGGATCTAAGATGGGGATACAACAATGTCCGAATCAAAGAAGGCGACGAATGGAAAGCCGCATTCGTTTGCTTCCATGGAGCATTTGAACCTTTGGTCATGTACTTCGGACTATGCAACTCCCCCGCCACATTCCAAGCGATGATGAATGAGATCTTCGCAGATATGGATGACGTGGTAGTGGTCTACATCGACGACCTAATGATCTTTACGAAAACAGATAGCCAAGCTGAGCACGACCGAATCATCCTCAAGGTTCTACGCCGCTTGGAAGAAAATGATTTATTCGTCAAACCAGAAAAGTGCACATTCCGCGCCACAGAAGTAGACTTCCTCGGCATGATAGTCGGATGTGACGGCATCAAAATGGACCAAACAAAGGTCAAAGCAATCTTAGATTGGCCTGAGCCAAAGAACGTAAAAGGAGTCAGAAGCTTCCTAGGACTGGCAAACTTCTATCAAAGGTTCATAAAAGATTACGCACGCGTTGCACACCCACTACACGACTTAACCAAAAAAGAAGAACCTTTTTGATGGGAACAACCCCAGCAACACACATTTGATACGCTTAAGGAACATTTCACCACCGCTCCAGTACTCGCGTTCCCGGATCTAGATTGCAAATTCCACCTGGAATCGGATGCTAGCGATTACACTACAGGCGCAGTATTGTCTATTGAGAAGGACGGCATATGGCACCCCGTCGCATTCTCTTCCCACTCCATGACGCCACAAGAACGGAACTACCTGGTCGCAGACAAAGAGATGCTATCAGTCATCCAAGCGCTGGAACAATGGCATCATTACCTAGAAGGTGCTAGGCACCAATTTGAAATCTGGAACGACCATGCAAATTTGCAATGGGTCATGACAAGACAGGATCTCAACCGTCGGCAAGCCCGATGGGCAATGTACCTCTCACGGTTTAACATGTTGTGGTTCTACAAGCCTGGCCACACAATGACGAAACCAGATGCTCTCTCTAGAAGAGAAGATCACACCGTGGGAATAGAAGATGACAACAAAGGGATCGTTGTTATCACCCCAGATAAGATTAGGACAACCATCCTTATCGCAGATGATGGGGATATATTAAAACAAAAAATATTCAACACCACGTGCCTGCTGAACGAAGCAGATATTCAGAGGCTGTGTAAGAAGAACTCCATCTGCGAAGAACGCGACGGATGCCTATACGACACTTTCGGCAGACTTTACGTGCCAGAAAGCAATATACTACGGATGGAGATCATCCAAAAACACCATGACTCCCCGGTAGCAGGACACCCAGGTTATGAGAAAACCATAGAGCTGTTGCAGCGCAACTACTGGTGGCCCGGAATGGCTACCCTAGTCAAAGATTACATCGCTAGATGCGACACATGCCAAAGATTCAAGGGATCTAATCAGGCCCCAGCAGGCCTCCTCCAACCACTCCCTATCCCGAATGCCCCGTGGGAACACATATCAGCCGATTTCATTACGGACCTTCCCCTATCCCACGGCTACGACTCGATCTTGACGGTCGTTGATCGCTTATCAAAGGAGGTTGAGTTGATCGCTTGTACAAAAACATGTTCGGCCCTGGACACAGCAAAGTTGTTCTTGGCAAACGTATGGAAGCATCATGGTCTTCCACGTTCCATCACTTCGGACCGAGGCCCGCAGTTCGCAGCACAAGTTATGCAGGAGCTTAACAAGGCCCTCGGCATCGCCACTAAGTTATCGACATCTTTCCATCCGCAGACAGACGGACAAACGGAGATCGTCAACAAAGAGATTGGGAAGTTTTTACGAATCTATTGCTTTGAAAAGCAGGATTCTTGGTTCGCCTGGTTGCCAATCGCCCAGTTCTCCATTAATACAAAGAAACACGCTTCGACCAAAAAGTCACCCTTCGACGTGACACGGTCATACCTTCCTCGAATGGGAATTGAACCCATTAGCTCGGACAGAGCCCCAGCGGCTCAGAAGTTCGCATCTGAAATGGAAGACGTAATAGAAAGCGTCAAAGAAAACATGAAACAGGCACAAGACCGAATGAAGGTCAACGCCGATAAAAGCCGCTCGGCAGCACCCGAGTATACCATCGGCCAGCAAGTCTGGCTATCCACAGAAAACCTACGTTTGACACGTGCCTCTCGCAAGCTATCCGAGCGATGGCTTGGCCCGTATAAAATCATCGGCTTGGCAGGGCCTAACGCCGTTGAATTAAAATTACCAAAATCGATGCAAATCCATCCAGTAGTAAACGTCTCACGGGTTAAACCTTACCGTGATCGCCTGGAAGGACAAACCTCCAACCGGCCGGGACCCGTGCATGTCACTGAAGACAGAGACAACGAATGGGAGGTGGACCGGATCATCGATTCACGTTATAAAAATAAAAAGCTGGAATTCCTCGTTCATTGGAAAGGCTACGACGACA
>JBBPRK010000908.1:0-16644 GCA_038093075.1 Boletus patriciae
CCAAGGTATGTATGCTATCGAGGGGTATCGAATATCAAAACATTGGACACTATATAAACGATCTGCAGAGTCAATCTTGGGTATCGCCCGTCGTGGCGTGGCCGAAGAGATAAGGGGATGGGTACGAGGGGATGGCGCCGTATCGGGTCCAGGCATCGGTTTTCGGTGGCGGTATATGCAGCGATGGGCATGGCGACAGTGATGGGACGACCAAGGGGTTGATGGGATGGACAGGCTGGGACGGGATTGCGAGATAACGCTCAGCAGGCCGATCCCGGACGGGGAGCGGGACCTAGGGGAATGAGGACAAACGTTGTCGAGGGAGAACCAGGAACGAACGGAAACGAGAAATATCGGGGTCGGATGGAACGGGTGGTTATCGTGGATGGCGCGGACGACGTGACGATACATGGGACGTTCACGAGGCACAGCTTGGCGAAGTGACGGCCGCCGAGGATAGCAGGCCACAGAGCATCGATACCCGGGTGTAACCGTACCGGCGGCGGGGTTGGGCATGAATCATAATCATGACCCATACGCAATGTCGATCAACACAGCATCACCGTCGAACCCTTCCCATCCCGTCCGTGCCATGACATTCGCATCGACCTAGACCGCAGGATAAGGGTATCAACGTTCGAGTCACCAGCGCCTTCATTATCCTCAGATCGCCTTCCTGGGTCCGCGTTTTGGGGTTCTCCCATGTCATCTGCAGGTTCGGGGTACGCACAGCGCGATAACCACGTAGCACAGGCTGTCGACACGATCAAACGTGCCACTGTAACGGAGTCTCTTGAGCTGAAAAAAGCAAAAAGAACAATACCGTTCAACCAAAGGACGACGCCCAGCATGAAAATATCCGAATCCAGACTTGAATATTGGCAATTGCATGTTTGTGAGTCAAACGACAGAGGCATCCATATCGGACGATCACTAAAAAAGCGCGATGGACGCTACCGCCAAGATGGAACCCACAGCCTTGAGCCTGTGTACGTCTGTGTGCGTTTATTGGTGAGTGTGTGGATGAGTGGCGGGCGGTATCGATGGATCATGGGACTCGGACGTCGATAAACTCTGATAACGAACCACGAGGTTATCTGCAGACAGTATCGATGAAGCTTAGACTGGCACGCGCTACGCCGCGCGCGGTCGTTCATCGTCATGATTATCTTCCCCACATTTTCAAAACGTGGATTACGACGTGAGCACGCCATGCTGACACGTTGGATCCTCCCCTCATGTCGCTTAGCGTGACGCCCAGACATATCCCCGTTTGCCCTGTGCATGACATTCCTACAGCCCAGATCTTCAAGTTTGAGCATTGAACGAGGTAAGGGAGACTGTTGCTGTCACCTGAGCAGGGCGAGTTTTACAGGGTATTGGGCTCGGGATGGGCACGTGTATCGTGCGATATCCGTGTGGCATCGTCGTGTTGCCTGATGCGGTCGGGCCGGTACGCTCACATGGATCCTTCCGACACCGCATAACCCGCGCGGTCAGGATAGTTGTGGTACCGTCGGATGCGGATGAGAGGAGGACTAGGAGTCTGGACTCGGAGGTGGAGGTAACGTGGAGTGGCGATGGGTGACGAGAAGTACGACTGTGGAGGTAAGATGACTAGTCAAACTTAACTCTGAAGTGACCAAATGGTGTGACAAGGGGGAAGGGGAGGGGAGGGAGAGGGGCTACACGTGCATGCAATGTCATCCGTACGGCCGGGCGAACCGCACAGGGAATGTATCCACGACAGACGCAAGGGACCACCGTGGCAGGGAGGATTTGCACAGGTGATACAACGACGGCCTTGAGTTCGTGCAACTAACAGAGCGTTGTGCCACAACGCTCGGATTCTGTGTGTTATCGGGTTATCTCGGTCTTCTCCACTCTGGAACGTATACATCATATTGAAGGTCGCGCGACCAATAGTGGACGAGGCCTGAGCCCAATGGCACCATATCGGCAAAGAATTCATGGTTCCAGAAAACCAGACATCCTCGGTAGGAAGTACAAGACTCAAATAGACTGTTGAGGTGCGAATTTACCTGACCCGGAGTCCATGGATGAGAAGAAGCAAGCAAGGCTGATGCACCGGCCGCGCCGCGCGCACTTGCAAGCACAAATTGCTGCCGATGAGTTTCCATATATGTAAAGTTTCCCGGAGGTTTCAACTCTTCTCCCGCCACTACACCGACTATCACTCTGGTTTAAGCACGCGCACTCGCAGCGCTCTATCTCCTCGATAGTCGACGGCGCAACGTGTCCTCCTTCCCTTTGTCCGCTAGCGGGCGCTTCTTTTCACAATTACCCACACTCAGGCTGGCACTTGTTGTCGTTACTGCGGTGGTAACCTTTGAATTATTCAGGCGGAAATCCCGCTTGAAGCTGGTGGGACCGCACAGTAGCAACTATGTACACGCGCGGGGCAGCAGTCAGAGTTGGAGGGCCTACTTGCAATCGTGTCCGTCACTCGCCGCTGGATATTGAAGCAGAGCACCCATACGCCGCAAGAATCGACAAGGTACGTTGCGATTTGCAACAAGGTTAGTACAAGAGGTCAGAATTGTGGATGTTGTCAGAACAATGCTGTTAGGTGACTAGTTCCTTGGAATTGTAAGTGCCAGTTTGATCGAGCCCTGCTCTCTCCTTGAAAGCCTCGTTCAGGACAAGCACTCCGCTCGCACGTTCAAGTTATTGTTATTCTGACGTCCGAGTCCGTGCGACGTAGTGTGCCAAGATGAAACCGAGCCGCGCCACACGAGAAATCCTGGTCGAGGAGGGGACTGATCCATGGAAGGATCAGAAGTAAGCCTTCCATCCCAGCCAGGCCGTCAGTGGTCTCGATCTCTACGTCACCGAGCATGGGTGTCGTCGCACGATAAACAGGGAGGTCGGACTCGAAATCTGATTCCGGGGGAGGGACTACGTGTAGGTCGGCGAGGGGGAAAACAATGCCAGGAAGTCTCAGGCGACCAGCGACCAGCGAGAGGGGGGGAAGATTGTAGAGCCGCTCATACAGCACTACGGTCAGGGAAAGGTCGGGAAAGGATGAGCGCAACGTCGTGACTATGCGATCCATTTCGGTTGTCTCAACGGGTTGTGGAATATGCGGTGGCACGATTTGGTTGTAGACCATGAGATCAGCAGGGAGGTAACTGTGGTGACTACCCGAAGTCCCAGTCCATGCAAGAAGTGTGACATTATCCGAACGTGTCAGGATATACTCCAGGAGACGACCGATTGCCTGGTTACCCTCGCCATACATGACAGGGATGGCAACATTGAAGATGCCGAACAACGAGTACGCGATATCTTCCTCGCGTGTCGTTTGACGCATAGAAGCCAAGTAGAGCTTCTCGCGCACCCTCTCCAAGCCAGGTTGGAGGGTGGCCAATGCTTCTGTGGAAAACTTCATCGCCTGTTCCATCTCCAAAAGGATGATAGGTGATTCCTTGTGGTTGAAGATGTCCAAGCCAAGGTATGGCTTCCAGTCCTCGGTGTAGAATTGGACAACCTGGGAAGCAATGTATTCTTGGTATGTCCACCCGCGGGTGTTCCAGATGCTCCTCCAAAGACGGCCAAACTCCTGTGACTCTGACAGGACACCGAGTAGGTGGACGACCGTGAGGGACGCGCCACGATACCACCTGAACATGGCGACCAAGGATTCTTGCTGGACTCCCTTGTCGAGCTGGTTCACGCAACACGTGTCGCTCCATGCCCACTGGAAGCGAAGAGTGCACACGAGCTTGCAGAAACTTTGCAGCTTGCTGTAGGCAGGAGACGCTGGTAGCTTGTAAATGGGCATTTTCTCGACTTGCTGGAGTGTCGGTTCGTTGGGCTGCCACCTGTGCGAGAACATCACATATCGGTAGAACTTCTTTACTGCTCTCCGAATACGTGCATGGTCGAGCTGAGTGGTCATTGAAGACCGCAGTTCGTCGTAGATCGGAAGTTCCTCGAAAGCTGCTGCTTGTTGTGTTTTATCATAGAGATGACCAGTAGTGGTGTCGATGAGCACAAGTGGTATGCGGCGGACAGTCTCCGCAACCACTTCTCGAATCTTCGGCGTAGCATCAACATGCTGAAGACGAAGTTCTATGATTGATATAAATGTGTTGATCTGCGCAATATTGACAGAACGGCCCACCGCGAATTTGTGGATCAGGAGACTCCTCGAGCTTTGAGAGCATCGTCTGGAGTGCCTCGAATGCTTCGCTGTAACGCCCCAAGCCGTGTAATGCAGCATGCTTCCTCTCGTACCCATTATGGAATGATGGGGCAAGCTCGATAACCTAAATAGTATGGGCCACTGAGGCCCGTCTGACGCGATGAAATACAATCCATACCTTGTCAGCATCGACCAATGCCTCCTGCCACGAAACCATGACCGCTCGCGTTTTGCTTCGCTTGAGGAGAATGTCACGTTGATTCGTCGGATCCAGCGTCAATGCGTCGGAGTACTGTTTGATGGCCTCGTCGTAATTCTTACAGTCTAGCGCGGTGTCACCCAGATTCTCCAGCTTCTCGACACAACGTCCTCGAAAATCTGAGAGAGATCCTTGAATTAGCCCCGGCTACGTCGTGGTTCGAATCCCTTACCGAGTTCCCACTGGGTTCGCCCATCGTGGGTACTCGTGTCCTCTGGCAGCTCGTTCTGCATTTGTCGAAAATACTCCAATGCCTGCGTGACGTGACCATTCCCTTCCAAAATGTCGCAAATAGTGCGGTAAACGAGAAACCTTGGAACTTTGAACTAAACCGAAAGAATGTCATTATCCATGTTCGAACCACCTCGGAGAGCATACCTTGGCTGCGGTACTCAATGCTTCGTGCGCTGAACCGCAAATCAACACCTTGCTCGCCCACTTGACCAGTACAGCGTTCGGGGCGGAGGGGCCGAGCGACAACGCAGTAGAGTAGGCCGTAATCGCTTCATCGTGTTTCTTGATGTTTGATGCCTCATCTCCAATCCCTTCTAGTGTCGTGACGCATCGATGCGTAAACTCTGACGGCAGGGATTGAATACTCTATCCTAATGCGCGGTACAGAAACTCACCGGCAAGCCAGTTAAAGATAAACTTGTCGCCTCTGACATCCGCGTTTATGGCATTCGTGATCTCGAGAAAAGAGTCTGCAGCATCATATATGCGACCTTGAGCATACAGGGATTCACATTGATGCTTCTGCTCGTGTGCATGGTTGATCCGGGCGAGACTATTGGCTTTGTGTTGGGACTCGGCAAGTTGGACGCGGAGTTCCTGGTTGGCTGGTTCGAGATGTGCAATTTTATTATTGAGGCTATCTTTTTCGTGATTGGACGCGCGCTGGAACGTAGCAAGCTGGTTACGGAGTTCCTGGACGGTTTTCTCGACATTTGCTATGTTTCCGTTCGATGGGCGTAGATAACAGAAACCCGTTAGGGACGCGCGAGGAATGGTGTCAAAAAACGTACATGAATTCGTTTGCTGTGCATGGAGGTCTGTACGTAGTGACGTGATGGTATCGTTCAGGTTATCCTTTTGTTGATAAAGCTTCCGGACAGTTTGTTTGAGATGCGTGATTTCGGTATCTAATGGACGTGAATTTCAACGAGAAGCGAGTCAGAGTGGGGATGGACACACTCGAGCTCTTCTCCTTTGCACCAAGTGACTTAATTACTTCGTTAAGACTATCCTCCTTCTGATCGGCTTTTTGTTGAGTGTCGGAGAGCTGGATACGCAATCCTTGGACGGTTTTCTCAAGTTTCTCTGTCCTTTCTTCTGTTGTGAATGGATGTCAGAAAACCGTAATGGGGGCACAAATGAACGTACTGAGACCATCGTCCTGTATTTGTTCACGGCTCTCCCCGAGTTCAGCTCCTTCAGCCTTGGGGTGCTGGATTTCCCGTTTGCAAGGGATTCGTGAAGGTCAACGGAGCGGATTGTGATTAGAAAGTGATGACACATGAGTTTTTTCACGCAGATACACGTACATTGTCAAGATAACGAAAGGAAAGGATGTCACAGAACCCCCAGAGGGTGATTGTCATATTCCCACAAGTCACAAGGTCGTAGTTTGTTGAGACAGCCATGGACCAGACGTCATGGGTTTGCTTGATGACAGACCCGATTCGCTCGTGCGTCAGTGTCCCAGAATGAGACCGATGAATGAGCGGAGGCTGCGATGAACGTGCCGTTTCTTGCCAGTGCGATACAATATGGATCGTCGCTACTGTGAATGGCCCATTTCGAGAGCGTCTTCCCGGTGGACACGCCGAGACAGTAGATTTTGCCGTCGCGAGATAGGGCAAAGAGTTGATTGCTATCGCTGGCCCAGGCGAGGGATTGGTTCAACGCTGAATTGACTTGGATTGGGAACTCGACAAGGAGACCACCGTCAAAACCGCCGCAACTTGTGACAGTGTGACTGTCGCGGAAGTTTCCCGCGTGGAAGTGGCGATGAGGTGTCCATTCGGTGAAAACCTGACCGCGACCACGGAGTGGGAGTGCTCCAAGGGCCCGAGCAGTTCCTCGCCAGTGGAGAGCGACCAAACGCAGACAGTGCAGTCATCCGAGCACCCGATCGTTGTGAGCTTTGAACTCGGTCACTTTCGAGTAGCTCTCCGCATTCCACACTGTCACCGGTCCAGCCTGTGTCCCACTCACGACCCACTTTTCATCTTGTGACACCGCGATGCTGAGAACAGGACTCCCTGCCAGTGCATCCATTGGCGTCCCCACCTCCTGGCCACTTTCCACCCGCTAACGTCGAATTTTCCCTTCCTGGCCGCCGCTTACGAGGCGCTTACCATCATCGAGGAACGCGACTGAATATATGAAATCTCGAACATCGATTTTGATTGGTTTTGCTTCCTTCTGGTCACTGTTCTCCGAGTCGAAGACAGGTCGGTCCCCCCCACTCGACTCTTGGGTTCCTATCAATATCATGCTTTCAATTGTCCTGTCGACGTACTCACCCTTCTTTGACTTCTGGCATAGGCTGGCGAACATTCTCGGCTAGGTATCAGACCGGCGGAAAGAAGGATGCACCATGGTCATTTATCTCCGGTACATCATTGTCGCCTGGTCACCTCCTTCCTTATCCGATATGATTCGGATGAATCAATTCACACATAATCACCTCACGTCCTGGGCGCCTGCTTTCACCCAGCTACTGTCATCATTGTGAACCCACGGTGGTGATCGTGACCCGCGAGTCGTCAACCAAAATTGCGCTCGACGGTGCTGGGAACGGGCGGCGACGACGAATTTATTCACGTTTATTGGTGTCCGGTACCTCAGGCTCAATCGCCAAATCCCTCCAACCTAATTTAGCGTGGGTCCCACAAACTTTGGGCCAGGGGATGCCCGCACCCGTCGGTGACTCTCCGCTTTCTTGCAGCGTTCGTCATACCGAGCGGCGAGAGGAAATTCTACAAGGTCACTCACGCGTCTGAGTCGTCGCGGTACCGAGGGAAATCATGTGTACAAGAATACCGAACCGGGTTATTCAAGTCTGCGTTGTCTGGGAGGTCGTTTAAGCGGCGAGACCATTTAGGGATCCGATTGTGTTTGGCTGGAGCAGCAGCGGATAGGAGACAGAGCGTCTTTCCGCATATTGTCCCTCAGGCTGCAGTGCTGATGATGATGGGGCATCATATCCGCTGATGACGGCATCTGATGGTCGCAATCGGAAGCTCAGGGCCTCAGGCTGCTTGCGCCCAGCGTAAAGGGTCACAGTGCGTGACCTAAGCGACGGTTATACGTATGCCGTGTCTGCCATTGACAGGGGATCATGCCGTTCACGACTTCGACAAATTTTGGTCTGTCGAACCGAAGCAATGAGTATAAAAGGGGGAGCCGAACGAACCTTGAGGTCGCTCTTGCGCTACTCCAACGTCAATTAACCATTCACCCTACTCGCTGCTCAGTCTCCAGTGAGCAGCAAGCATTATTTAATCCGTTGTAATGTATCGCC
Organism: Boletus patriciae; assembly: GCA_038093075.1. Classification (NCBI taxonomy): domain Eukaryota; kingdom Fungi; phylum Basidiomycota; class Agaricomycetes; order Boletales; family Boletaceae; genus Boletus; species Boletus patriciae. The sequence continues at coordinate 7,957 of JBBPRK010000908.1, forward strand.
TCTTGATATTCATCATTTCATTTTTTTCGATCGCCCATACCGCGTCCATCGTTGCCCGTTCGCAAGCCAACAATGCTGTCGGACCCGTCACTAACTTAACAATTTCCAATGGGATGATTGCCCCAGATGGTTTCTTGCGCTCGCACGTTGTCCTTCGATTGCTTGTTCCTTCATATTGACCCCACTCCAGGACTTCACTTGCTGGAGGCACCTTCCCTGGACCGTTAATCAAGGCTTATAAAGTGTGTTCATCGGCGACGGTTTCTGTTCATCTGACTGAAATTCAATCAAAGGGAGAGGGTTTTGCGATTAACGTAGTCAATGAATTGACAGATCCAGAAATGTGGCTGAGCACTAGTGTGGTATGTATTGAGGACTCGATCAGAGAACGGCGTTCACACCTCCTTCAGCATTGGCACGGAATCGTTCAAAATGGTACAAACTATGTTGATGGCACATCGTTTGTCACGCAATGTCCTATCTCACAGAACAACTCCTTCCTTCACCGATTTGAGGCGAAGAACCAAGCGGGGACGTATTGGTATCACTCACACTATTCTTCTCAAACTTGTGACGGGTTGAGAGGACCTCTCGTCATATATGATCCCAATGATCCTTATCGCCAGTTGTATGATGTGGACGATGGTAAGTGAATAGCCCTAAACCGTAAATTCTGTAATGATATCGTTCTCCAGAGACAACTGTGATCACTCTCGCTGACTGGTATGCTTGTGGTCATGTTTCCGAGATCGTTCTGATCGTTTCACGGTTTAAGGTATCATATTGCCTCTCCAGTGCTAAACTACATCATCGGTGTCAGTCCTAACTCGGTCCTTATCAACGGACTCGGGCGTTACCCAGGGGGACCCATGTCAGAACTCGCTGTTATTAACGTCGAGTATGGCAAGCGCTACCGCTTCCGTTTGTTTGGGATGTCCTGCGATCCAAATTTCTTGTTCTCTATCGACGGACACAACTTGACCGTCATCGAGGCTGATGGGAGATTGACGGAGCCGCTCCTTGTGGATTCGCTCCAAGTGTTTGCCGGGCAGCGCTACTCCGTTATCATGAATGCCACGCAGCCAGTCGATAACTACTGGGTACGCGCCCTGCCAAACACCCCTATTGCCCTGGCAACCTTTTCTGGAGGACTCAGTTCTGCCATTTTGCGATACAGTGGCGCACCAAGCCAAGACCCGACGACCAACTATTCGGCAGCTGTGATGCCTCTTCTGGAACAGAATCTGCACGCTCTCATCAACCCAGGAGCACCCGGCATCCCCGAGTATGGGAAAGCGGACATCAACATCGAGCTCTCCTCCAGCAATATCGGCGGTGTATACTATATCAATGGAGTTCGGTACCGGCCCCCAACTGTACCCGTACTGTTGCAGATCTTGAGCGGTGCGCAACAAGCGACCGACCTCCTGCCAAACGGAAGTGTGTATGTCTTGGAGCCCAACAAGGTTGTGGAGTTGACGATGAATGTTGTTGACTTCGGTGGCCCTGTGAGCTCTCATTTTTCATCGCCTTTATGCAGTTACTTACACGCGCTCAGCATCCGATCCATCTCCATGGGGTTCGTCCATCCCCAAGGGGCTATTCACACTTCTGACTTGATCTACAGCATGCCTTCGATGTTGTCCAAAGCGCAGGTAGCAGCAATACGACCTTCAACTACGAAAACCCCGTTCGTCGAGACGTGGTGTCCGCTGGCATTTCCGGGCAACGAGCGATTATTCGATGGGTGACGAACAATGCCGGTCCATGGCTCCTACACTGGTACAGTCATTTATTGTCTACCATGTGTAAGCCTTATTGACGTCTCATGTACATCCAGTCATATCGACTGGCATCTAGAAGCGTGAGCATTCCTGTCCTGTCCTGTCCTGTCATGAAAGTTTGCTCATGAGCTCTCTGTAGTGGCTTTGCTATTGTGATGGCCGAGAATCCTGCCGGAGTGCGTGATCATCTTGGAATCATTCCTGGTAAGTGCGTTTGTTAACTACATGGATCTATCTTATATACCTCCGACTAGAATCATGGGACGAGCTGTGCCCGAAATACAATTCGTTGTCCTCATCACAGCTAGGAGCTTTGGACGCCGAGGAACAAGCTGCCAATATTACTACGTTGATACTTCCGAGCTGATATGTTGGTGATGTGGGTAGCGTTCATTTGGAGGAAGGTGATGGGAGCGGTCAGGTTGTAGCAAACGTCTCGAATGGTTGCTCTAAAATTCATGACGGGGAGATCAAAGCGCAACGATATTAAACTTAGCTGAGAATAGATGAGCGGTAACCAAGCTCTTCGGCGGTGTTTTCGAGCTGCGTGATTCTTTCTGTCTAGTCGACGAGGATGTCAGAAAACGCGAGTGATCTTGTCCATGAACCTCTCGCCGAGCTCTCGATCAGGAGCAATCTGATCGCCCTCCATGTCTTGCTCTCGAATACGCGGGATTATCATTCTCTCTATCAGTCAATGAACCGGTCTGCAGTTTTGGAACCATCTCCCCCGGTGAGAGTTTGATGTACATAGCGAGACTAGTACGAAGGTAACCACTCAATCAATAAGCGTGGTACGTCGTGAAAGGTCCGATTGATATCTACTGTATGTCGATCGTACAGATGCCATCTATCAATTCATTCAACGAAGTCTCCTCGCCGACCCGGACCATGATCACACTATCTGTCGCAACCCGTCTATACTGCACCCGTGACAGAGGTGTGAGTAACAGCGCTCCAAATGGTTGCATGAGACGAGCGACGAGGCGCAGTGCGCGCGTGGTATCATCGATTCCAGCACCGCGGCGTGAGAAATCCTGGTCAAGAAGGGGACTGATCCAGGGATGGATCAGAACAAAATCTTCCATCCCAGAGAGGTCGTCCATGGTCTTGATCTCGACGTCCCCGAACGTGGCGGTCGTCGCACGATAAACATGAGGGTCGGAATCAACTAGTGAATCCGAGGTACGGACAAGTTCGGTGACGGGAAAAACAATGCCAGCAAGTCGCAGTCGACTGGCAGCAACAGATGGGGAGGGAAGTTTGTTCAGCTGGTCATGCAGCGTCACAGCCAGGGAGGGGTCGGGAAAGGATGAATGCAATGCCCTGACCATGCTGTCCATCTCAGTCGTCTCGATGGGTTGTGGAACATGTGGCGGTACGAGTTGGTTATAGACAGTGAGGTTGGTTGGCAGGCAGCTATTGTAGCTACCCGCGCGCCCGGTCCAAGCGAGAATCGTGACGTCGCCCGAGCCCGTCAGAATATGTTCCAGGAGTCGACCAACTGCGTGATTGCCCTCGCCGTATATGACTGGAATGGCAACATTGAAGATGCCGAACAACGAGTATGCGGTGTCTTCCTCGCGCGTTGTTAGACGCATAGAAGCTAAATAGAGCTTCTCGCGCACCCTGTCTAAGCCTGGACGAAGGGTGGCCAACTCCTGTGTGGCGAAGCTCATTGCTTGTTCCATCTCCGAAACGATTACAGGTGATTCCTTGTGGTTGAAGGTGTCCAGGCCAAGATACGGCTTCCAGTCTTCGGTGTAGAATTGGACAATCTTGGAAGCAACGTATTCTTGGTATGTCCACCCTCGAGTGTTCCAGATGCTCCTCCAAAGACAGCCAAGCTCCTGTGACTCTGACAGGACACCCAGAAGGTGGACGACCGTGAGGGACGCGCCACGATACCACCTGAACATGGCGACCAGCGATTCTTGCTGGACCCCCTTGTCGAGCTGGTTCACACAGCAGGTATCGCTCCATGCCCACCGGAAACAGAGAGAGCTCACAAGCTCACAGAATTTGAGTAGTTTTCTATTCATGGGAGTCTCCGGTAGCCCGTAGATTGAGATATTCTCAACCTCCTGGAATGTCGGTTCATTGGGTTGCCACCTGTGCGACAGCATCACGTATCGATAGAACTCCCTCACTTCTTTCTTGATACGCGCACGGTCGAGTCGAGTTGTCATTGAAGATCGCAGCTCGTCGTAGATCGGGAGCTCCTCGAAAGCTGCTGCTTGTTGCGTTTTGTCATAGAGACGTCCAGTGACGGTGTCGATGAGGATGCGTGGCATGTCGCGGATAGTCTTCTGGACCTCATCTCGAATCTTGGCAGTTGCGTCGACATACTTAGGACGAAGTGCTGCCCAAAACTAGTCAAAACTCTCTGTTGTCTACAATATTCACAGAATAGCTCACCGCGAATTTGAGGATCTGGAGATTGTTCGAGCTTTAAGAGCATCGTGCTGAATGCCTCAAACGCTTCGCTATAACGCCCCATGCCGTATAATGCAGCGTGCTTCCCCTCATATCCCGTATGGGACAATGGGTCGAGCTCGATAACCTGAATAATATGGATCATCGAGACCGTTCGATGTGACGTGAAATACGATCCATACCTCATTGATGTGCTTAAGGCGAATATCACTGTGATTGGTCGGGTCAAGTGACAGTGCATTCGAGTAGTGTCCAATGGCCTCGTCATGCTTCTTAGAGTCCCTCGCTGTATCGCCCAGCTTTTCCAGCTTCTCGACACAACGGCTTCGAAAGTCTGAGGGAAATCGTTGAATTAGCCCCGGCTATGTCATGATTAGAACCCCTTACCGAGCTTCCACTGTGCTCGCCCGTCACCGGTGCTGGTGCCCTCTGGTAGCTCGTCCTGCATTTGTTTAAAACACTCGATCGCCTGCGTGAGGCGACCATCCCCTTCTAGAATGTCGCAAATGACGCGGTAAACGAGAAACCTCGGAACCTTGAACTAAACGAAAGATTGTCACTATCAATATTCGAAACATCATGGATAGCATACCTTGGCTGAGGTGCTCAATGCTTCGTGCGCTGAACCACGAATCAACATCCTGCTCGCCCACTTGACGAGCACAGCGTTCGGGTAGGAGGGGCTGAGTAACAATGCAGTGGAGTAGGCCGCAACCGCTTCGTCACGATTCTTGATATTTGATGCCTCGTCTCCGATCTTTTCCAGTGTCGTGACGCATCGGTGCGTGAACTCTGATGGCAGGGATTGAATATACTATCCTAATGCGCAACATCGAAACTCACCGGAAAGCCAGTCACAGATTAACTTGTCGCCTCTCACATCCTCGTTGATGGAATTCGTGATCTCGAGGAGTGACTTTGCAACATCATATATGCGACCTTGAGCATAGAGGGATTCACATTGATGCTTCTGCTCATGTGCACGGTTAATGCGGATCAGATTATCGGCTTTGAGTTGAGACTTGGCAAGTTGGACGTGGAGTTCCCGGTTGGTTTGTTCAACACGTGCGATTCTGTTGTCTGACAGACTTGGATGTCAGTAAAACACAAGTCAGGGTGGCAATGGACGCACTTGAACTTCGGTGGTCTGCGCGAAGATTGGCACGAAGGGAATTGATGGTTTCGTTGAAGCTATCCTTTTCTTGATTGGACGCGCACTGGAATACAGCAAGCTGGTTACGCAGTTCTTGGACGGTTTCTTCGAGATTCGCTGTTTTATCGTTCGATGTACGTGGATAACACAAAACCCGTTAGGGACGCGTGAGGAATGGTGTCAACAAACGCACTTGAGTTCGTCTGCTGTGCATGAAGTTCTGTACGTAGTGACGTGACGATCTCGTTCAGGCTATCCTCTTGTTGATAGAGCTTCCGGACAGTTTGTTTGAGATGCGTGATCTCGGCATCTAATAAACGTCAATTTCAACGAAAAGCGAGTCACAGTGGCGATGGACACACTCGAGCTCTTCTCCTTTGCACCAAGTGACTTGATTATTTCGTTGAGACTATCCACCTTTTGATCGGCTTTTTGCTGAGAGTTGGCGAGCTGGATACGCAATTCTTGGATGGTTTTCTCAAGATTCGCCGTCCATTCTTCTGAAGTACATGGATATCAGAAAATCGTGGTTGGATCATAAATAATCATACTTGGACCATCGTCCTGTATTTGAAGGGATTCACGGGTCCCCCCGAGCTCAGCATTATAAACTTGTGTATGCTGGAATTCCCGTTTGCAAGGGATTCGTGACAATGAACGGAGTAGATTGTGATTAGAAAGCGTTGTCACATGAATTTTTTCACGCAGATACACGTACATTGTCAAAATAGCGATAGGGAAGGATGTCACAGAGCCCCCAAAGGGTGATTGTCTCGTGTCCACGACTCACAAGGTCGTGGTTTGTTGAGATAGCTATGGACCGGACGCTATGAGTTTGCTTGATGATGGGCCCGATTTGCTCGCGCGTCGCAGTGTCCCAAAATGATATTGATGAATTAGCGGAGGCTGCGATGAACGTGCCGTTGCTTGCCAGTGCGATACACCTTGGACTGACGGTACCGTGAATGGCCCATTTCGAGAGCGTCGTCCCGGTGGACACGTCGAGACAGTTTACATTGCCGTCAAGAGATAAGGCAAAGAGTTGTTTGCTATCGCTGGCCCAGGCGAGGGACTGGTTCACACCCGAGAGGACTTGGACTGGGAACTTGACGAGAAGACCGCCGCTGTAACTGTCGCAGATCCGAACGTTAGGGTTCCACGTGGCAGTGGCGATGAGGCGCCCATTTGGTGAGAATTTGACCGCCACCACCTGTGCGTCGTGTTCCAAGCCGAGCAGTCGCTCGCTAGTGGAGAGCGACGAGACGCAGAGAGTCTTGTCTTTTGATCCTGTCACGATTCTGGTCCCATCCGGCGAGACGTCGACTGCACGCACCCGCTCGCTGTGTGCTCTGAACTCGGTCACTTTGGCGTGGCTCTTCGCATTCCACACCGTCACTTGACCGCTCTCCGTCCCACTCACGACCCAATTTTCATCTCGTGACACTGCGATGTTGAAAACAGGACTCCCCGCATCCATTGGCGTCCCCACCTCCTGGCCACCTTCCGCCCGCCAGCATCGAATCTTCCCTTCCTCGCCGGCGCTTACGACGAGTTTGCCATCGGCGAGGAACGCGACTGCATATATCATATCTCGACCATTGATTTCGATTGATTTTACTTCCTTTTGGTCATTGTTACCGGAGGCAGGTCGGTTTCCCGTCCCACTCGATTCTTGTGTTCCTGTCAGTATCATGCTTTCAATTGCCCTTCCCACGTACTCACCCTTCTGTAACCTTTGGTGTAGGTTGGCAAACATACCCGACTAAGTATCAAACCGATGGGAAGAAGGATACGTGGTCGTTCGTCTTATCGAACCAATTCACACACAATCACGTCATGTCCTGGGCGCTTGTTTTCCAAATGCCAGTGGGCACTTGTTCATCCTTCTTACTGTCGTCATTGTGAATTCGTGATGCCATGACCCGAGAATAGCGACGAAAATTGTCGAAGTTATTGGGAACAAGCAGCGGTGACGAGACTGTTAACTTTCTTGATATCCGACACCCCGTCGCCAAGTCCCTCCAGCGTCGCGGCTTGGCAGGTCCCACAAACGTTCGGCCAGGGAAGCAGTGATCCGACATGTTCTACTCTCGTCCACGACTGTGCCCGTCGGTAACCCGGCTCATGTTCACCTGTATATTTTCGAGTCCGCTCAATGTTCTTGCAGCGTCCGCGAGGCCGAGGATAAAGTCGACAACGTCACTTGCGTGTCCGGGTCGTCGCACTGGCAGTACGTGACGGAAAGCATATCCTACCCACGAGACTCCAACGGAGAGTGATCGACTTTGACACCATGCCAGTGGATCCACTGGTCGACCGGCACGAAGTCGTGCCAGTGGTTTGGTGAGATGTGCGTGCCAGGGGGACAGTTTATAACGTTACCACTTGATGCTCTTTCGTGTACCCGTCCTCCAATCAGGGCTCTCCAAAGTCAATATAAAAGGCAATTAAGGGTCTTACGAACAAGCTTTTCATTGAAAACTCGTGAGGACACATCAAGAGCACATTTCTGTTTCTCAGATACAGTCTCGGCTTGTGTCTCGTAGTGTCCCAGAAAGAATTGGCGCAAGTTCAAGTCGCTTGAACAAGCGAGGAATCGTCCTACGACTCTACTTTGATCATTGATGGGCATCTCAATTGACACGACGGCGGTCACGTCTCGACTGCGTCATTGTTGTAGTAGATCCAAACGGAACGCACATGCATGCCACATGACACAAGGACGCAGGGTAGATAGCCTACAGAGGCTTAGACTGGCGGTCACATTGCAGCGAAGCCGTACAGAACGAGAACCAGACTAGTACAAAGGTAACCACTCGAATATCACTAGAAGTAGTACATCGTGAAAGGTCCGTAGTCATCGACCTACATCTACTGTATATCGATCGTACAGATGCCATCTATCAATTCATTCAACGAAGTCTCCTCGCCGACCCGAACCATGATCAAACTATCTGTCGCAACCCGTCTATACTGCACCCGTGACAGAGGTGTGAGTAACAGCGCTCCAAATGGTTGCATGAGACGAGCGACGAGGCGCAGTGCGCGTGTGGTATCGTCGATCCCAGCACCGCGGTGCGAGAAATCCTGATCGAGAAGGGGACTGATCCAGGGATGGATCAGAACAAAATCTTCCATCCCAGAGAGGTCGTCCGTGGTCTTGATCTCGATGTCTCCGAACGTGGCGGTCATCGCACGATAAACATGAGGGTCGGAATCAGCTAGTGAATCCGAGGTATGGACAAGTTCGGTGACGGGAAAAACAATGCCAGCAAGTCGCAGTCGACTGGCAGCAACGGATGGGGAGGGAAGTTT
>JBBPRK010000909.1:0-16640 GCA_038093075.1 Boletus patriciae
CGTTCTAGTACCCGCCGGTGGCGGCGAGTTGTACCGCCGCCTTTGGTGCGGCAGCCTGTTCCTGTGATTCCGAGTCTGGTCCATCTCCATTTGTCGCACTGGCGCACGAATGAAGACGGTGGGCAACAGGAACCTCCGACAGGTAAGTGAATTCTGGGCTAGTCCCTTTGTAACGCCCGCTACTAGTACACAGTCAGATTTGCCATCAGTCGTGGCCACTTCCCTGAACAATCCGAGCAAGGACTACGGCGCAGATGGTCTTCCATGAGTTCTCAGGCCCGTCCTTGAAGAAGCGCTTAATCAACGAAAATCGAGTTTACTGCTACCATCGACAGCCTGGGACAGGCCGGGCCGACTCCCACTGCCACATCGTCAATGGATTCCTGCCTCCATTTCAGCCGCTTTTGGTGTCACAGCGAGAAATTGAACTGACTCTTTAAAATCCCCGCTGCACAGCGCAGTCCATGTGCAAAGGGGGGCTACTTACATACAACGAATTCTAGAATCCAGGGTTTGGTTCAAAAATAGCGTCACCACCTTCATCCCGCTTATTGACAGCTTCACGTACACCTGGGGTCCAGGAACGTCGGGGGTACTTCCCCCCAGAAATACTTATTCTGGTCGTTGGTCACGGCCGGGCGGCGAGTCTCCCCGACAAGTTACGACTGCTTCGTGTTGATTGCACACCGTGTTTCTGGCCACATTTGTCATCCGTTTGGTGATTCAATGGTGAATGCGGGACAGAGCCGCCTAGGCGCCACCAGCCACATTTGATTGTAACGCAATGCTTTGGTATATCTCCTCTAGGTTTGCCCTTTAATCCAGTGACTTTGATTGCTTTGGCAGGGGACCCACTGCAAGTGACTCACGGGCGGCTGGCGGTTTTGATCGCGCACTTCTTCCGCATGTACATTTGCTGCCGAGCTGAGGGAATATCGGACTCTTTTTTCAGGTGGGTCTTCGCTACCTGTGCGCTGTGCTGTATTCTGCATCGCGACGTTTCCGACATTATCCGGGTTGTGATCCTGTATGTTGTGATTATGGGGGACAAATCGTCCGGGCGGGGGAGCGCATCTTACTTCCCCCCTCAGATCCTCACCCTAAGTGGGGTTTGACTTGATCTCCGGACAGGACCATATCAGTCGACAACGGCCAAACCCTTTCTGAGGACTCAACTCGTATCCAAGACCAAGCCTGCACATTCAACATCGCGGCACTTGTCCATACTCATCACTATGGCCGCCCTCTCCAAACCTTTAGGGAAGAAGAGAGCTCTCCTGATCGCCATACAGCACGTCAGTCGTGGATCCAAGTTCGGCCTTCTACCCAATCTGGTACTCACCCATCGAGATGCCGAAGCGCTTCGTGATTTCTTGATAGGTACAGGCTATCAAGTCACTTCTATTTGATCGATCTCACCCGCCTCAGGCTCTCGTGAGTACCAGGAGGAGGATATCATTTTGATGAAGGATGATAAATATTATCCGAAACACCTCTGGCCGACCCGCGACAACATTGTGCTTCGCTTTGCCTCCACGAGGAATCTTTAGCGCTGAAACCTTTTTATTGTAGTTGCACCAAATAGACCGACTGACCAACGACGCTCCTGAAGATTGTCACTTCGTCTTCTACTGTAAGTTGTGTGCGTTTATACGAGAATACCATGATACAGACACAAACCACAGTTTCGGGACACGGCGTAGAAGAAGATAGTCTTGACCGTGCAAGCATGAGAGCAAACGGCCGGGACGGTGGTGAGTGGATTTTATTGGGCCGACACTGATGCTCAAGCTGCCTTAGAAATCGTTTGCGCGGATGGAAAGCCCATTCTTGATTATGTGAGGAACCTGATGTTCATGGTGTTATAGTTGACCTTGTATCACTCAGATTCTTCACGATCGCTTGGTCGCACCCCTTCAGAATGTGAAAGGCTCGAAGTTGTTTGTATGTGCGCTTGAGTTCCATCAAATTCGTTCGTTGACGCCGTGTCTAGGCTCTCTTCGACTGCTGCCACTCTGAGACTCTATTAGGTATATAATACACGATTCACCTTATCACTACACCGCATCCGTGACCTCCTTTCATTGGCAGACTTGCAGGGGGTAAACGGACCAAAGAGTTATTCGAGGGTGTGGAATATTGGCCCTGGTCAGCTGTTCAAAGGTTAGTCGCCCAACTGGGTGTCCCGACATTGCAACTTGAATACTAACTTCTGGGATGCCGCAGATCTCGCAACCGTCATCTTCAACCTCTGTGAGTCTTCATTCTGGGCCTCTCGTTCGACGTTTTCTGAGGTATCACAGTGAGGTTGAGCAAGAGATATCGCAGGAACTGTTCCAACGTTCCACCCCCTCCCAGACGAGCTAGTTCTAAATGGCGCAGTCCACCGACATCCAAGATCGAGGAGGTGGGAGAGCTTAGTGTGGTACGCACCCGATCGCACAGCCTTCCATACCTTCCTTGAATTGACGAATTTCCTAGATTTGTTTGTCCGCTTGCAGGGATGGACAGCTTGCGCATGACGATTGCGAACGAGAACTAACGTTCACGAAGGTAGAATTTTTCGAGTACTACTACATTCCCCGACTAACTACGGCTCTTGTTTCAAGTGTTTCTTGGATGCTATGGCGGCAAAACTCAATATCACATGGACAGAACTCCGCGATGCACTCAAGTGGGTTGATCTTAATAACTGCCCATTCGGCGACTGATAAGATCAACCAGGGAACTCGTTTCGGAGATTCAGGCGAGATACGAAGAAACGTGCCTGCGGGATTCACTGGCAAGTTCTGAGAGCGATATCTCCCACGAACCCTGGACGCAAGAACCAAGGGTGAGTGTTCCCGAGGCGAAACGAGCGATCTCTTCACTTATTAGGATTCAGTACTCCACTAGCTCTCATACGGTATGTGTACCGCCGATGCATCACTTTGGATTGATCACCCGTTGCTCACTTCATTTGCAGGACTTGACCAAAAGAGTGTCACTTTGATTTTTCGAGAGCCATTTATTGAGTATTTACCATGGACGATATGATACCCGAGATACCCAGTTCCTAGACTTCAATTAGCGATCCCGACTTGGTCCTCGAATCCATTTTCTGCCCTAGGGCTGGTAGCAGGGCAGTGACACGGATGAGCACAATTGGGAGAGAAAGTGACATCCGAATGTTCAAAGACAAAGATCGATTTGGGGGTCTTATACTGTACATAATTCATTTCCTAAATCGCCCAATCCGACTATGAGTCTTCAATATTTGAAGTACCTCTCGAGGCTCTCCACCAACTTTCCCAACTTGGACCCTCCCTCTAGGTTCGTCAACGTTTCCGCCTCAGAAGGGGTAAGCCCATCCAACAGATACTTTATCCTCCCCGCAATCGCGAAATCAACGAAATAGGGTTCCTCCCCAAGCGCGAACGGTCCACTGGCACCCTCCGCGGCACCCTCACGGTCGTACAGCGCCGCCACCTTGCGCAATACCGCCCTCATCGCTTCGATGCCTCGGCTCACTTTCTCTGCTCGGGCTTCCGGACCCGCAGAAACCGCATCATGCATAGTCGTCCACCGCTCACCGAGGGATAGCGTACGCGTCTGGTGATAGTAGGCCTTACTAGCCGAGTTGAGGCGTTCGACGCCCAGAACGACGAACACGAGACGTGGTGCAAGGTCGCTGCCATCATCAAGCGCACTGGCGCCAACACCATTGGCACTCGTAGTCGGTGCCGCGCCAAACGAGAACACGTTCAAAACCCCTTCCAACGCCGCACGCGCCGCAGGACTCAACACTTTTGGCGTCTCGGGGTACGTTTCGTCCAAGTATGCCGCGATCGCGAGCGAATCTACGATGAGCGCGCCCGTGTTCGGGTCCTCGATCGAAGGCAGAGTGAATGGCGGATGTGTGATGCCTTTGGACTGGAGCAGCCCCGCGATATCGGGGAGCTCGACCCAGACGGTCGTGAATGGTAATCCTTTGTATCCGAGGCAGTATCTGACAAGGGGGTGGTGACCAGGGTTGGATAGAGACGACGACCGGTTGAATGCATACCTCGTGTTCATAGTATTTGGGGACCAGGGGCGCCCTGGGGTGGTGCATGGGATATCATAGAGGATGATGGGTTTCAGTTCACTGGACGACATTACTCTTATGCCAAGGGGTGACCGTTCTTAATGATGGGCCTTCCGGATCCTTGTTCGGGTGGTCACAGCCTTTGAGCGCCCATCATGCTTGCTGGGTCACCCACTGGCACCCATAATAAGTGCGTGGGGCCCGGGGACGAATTCACAACGGAAGATTGACGGAAGAAATTGCCTTTTCTTGGTTGAGATCGGAGACGCGTCCCTTTTTGGAACTCAGGTCCCGGCTCGTTCAAGTTGGCAGCAATTGCCTACATGATGATGAATTCGAAGTTCAAGTGCGACAACAACAAAGTAAAGTACAAGAGGACCACGAAGACAAGAAACATACATGACAGCATAACTAGTTAGTAACTGGGCGGCATGAATCCCGACCGGGCTTTTTTTACGACATCTTCGCTTTCCATCAAGTCAGATTCCCTCCACCTTTCATCTTCTGCGAATAACTCTGGTGAATGTGGTTCTTGGGAAATCGATATCACGCAGTCTGCGGGTATCTGTCGTATGGCCCGTGGTGACCCACCGACACCTTGTACACGCGAAGGTGACACAATCCGCTCGCTCACGGCTAACCATGCACTGGCACGAGTGCACTCCCCACCGCTCGTTCACCAACATCCGCTAACGACCAACTTACTATCATTAATGCACCTATGATAAGTTGCAATTACTATATAGCCACAGTGATCCCGACTTGGTTCACGAATCCCTTTTCTGCCCTGAAAAGTTCTAGCAGGACAATGACACGCCCGAGGGCGTACAAGGGCGTTGGGAGAGAAAAGTGTCAAGAGACAAAGACCGATTTGACGGTCATATATCAGGCAGTATCAGATATTATTCTACATGTCCACCAGAGAAGCCTGCAGAACAAATTAGACACTCTGACGATGATGCGTGATCTCGGGCATCATATCGTCCATAAATAAATGGCTCTCGCAAAATCAAAGTGACACTCTTCTGGTCAGGTCCTGCAAATGAAGTGAGCAACGGTTGATCAATCCAAAGTGATGCATCGACGGTACACATACCGTATGGGAACTAGTGGAATACTGAATCCCAATAAGTGAAAGATATCGTTCGTTTCACCTCGGGAGCACTCACCCTTGGTTCTTGCGTCCAGGGTTCGTGGGAGACATCGCTCTCAGAACTCAAATCCCGCAGGCACGTTTCTTCGTATCTCGTGCGAATCTCCGAAACGAGTTTCCTGGTAGAATTTATCAATCGCCGAATGGGCAGCTGGTAAGATCAACCCACTTGAGTGCATCGCGGAGTTCCGTCCAAGTAATATTGGGTTTTGCTGCCATAGCATCCATGAAACACTTGAAATGAGAGCCGTGGTTAGTCCGAGAATGTGATACATAGTACTCGAAAAATTCTACCTTTGTGAACGTTAGTTCACGTTCGCAATCGTCATGTGCAAGCTGTCCATCCCTGCAAGCGGACAAGCAAATCTAGCGAAAAACGGTTGATATAAAGGTGACACGGAAGGCTATGCGATCGGGTGCGTACTACACTGAGCTCTCCCACTTCCTCGATCTTGGATGTTGGTGGGCTGAGCCACTTGGTACTGGCTCGTCTGGGAGGTGGTGGAACGTTGGAACAGTTCCTGCGATATCTCTTGCCCAATTCGACTGTGATAATTTAGAAAACACCGAACCCAGAGGCCCAGAAAGAAGACTTACAGAGGTTGACGATGACGGTTGTGAGATCTGCGGCATCTCAGAAGTTAGTATTCAAGTTGCAATGCCGAGTGACCCAGTTGGGGGACTGACCTTTGAACAGCTGACCAGCACCAATATCCCACACCCTCGAATAGCTGTTTGGTGCATTTCCCCTCTGCAAGTCTGTCAATGAAAGGAGGTTACATATACGGTGTAGTGAAGGTGAATCGTGTGTCATATACCTAATAGAGTTTCGGAGTGGCAGCAGTCGAGCAGCGCCTAGACACGTGTCAGCGAACGAATTTGATCGAACCCAAGCGCACATACAAATAACGTCGAGCCTCTCACGTGCTGAAGAGGCGCGACCAAGCGATCGTGAAGAATCTGAAAGATACGAGGTTAACTACATTACCATCAACATCAGGTTCCTCACATAATCAAGAATGGGCTTTCCATCCGCACAAACGATTTCTAAGGTAACCTGAGTATGTGTGTGAGCCAAAGAATACTGCAACTGACCATCGTCCCGGCCGTCTGCTCTCGTGCCTGCACGATCATGACCATCTTCTTCTACGCCATGTCCCGAAACTGTGGTTTGTGTCTCTATCGTGCTATTCTCGTATGAACGTACATAACTTACAGTAGAAGAAAAAGTGACAACCTTCAGGGGTGTCCCTGGTTAGTCTGTCTATTTGGTGCAACTACAATAAAAGAGTTTCAGTGCTAAAGATTCCACACGGAAGCAAAGCGACGGACGATGTTGTCGCGAGTAGGCCAAAGGTGTTTCGGATAATTGTTATCGTCCATCATCAAGGTGATATCATCCGTCTGGTACCCATGATAATCTGAAACGGGTTAGATCGATCAAATAGAAGTGACTTAATAGCCTGTACCTCTCAAGAGATCACGAAGCGCTTCGGCATCTCGATGGGCGAGTACCAGATTAGGTAGAATGCCGAACTTGGATCCAGCTTTGCGACTGACGTGCTGTATGGCGATCAGGAGAGCTCTCTTCTTCCCCAAAAGTTTGGAGAGGGCAGCCATAGCGATGAGTATAGACAAGTGCCGCGATGTTGAATGTGCAGGCCCGGTCGTGGATACGAGTTGAGGCTATCGTCCTCAGAAAGGTTTGGCTGTTCTTGACTAAGATATGATCTTGTCTGGGGATCGAGTCGAACCTCGGTGAGGGTGAGGACCCGAGGGTGAAAGTGAGATGCACTCCCCCAGCCCGAGCGATTTATCCTTCAAATCACACACAGGATCTGAGCCTAAATAAAATTAGAAACACGCCGCGATTCACATGCAAGTATACAGCATAGCGGACAGGCAGTGAAGACTCACCGGAAAAGGGTCCGAGGTTCGACGATAAATGTACATGTGGAAGAAGTGCACGATCAAAACCGCCAGCCGCCCGTGCGTCGTTTAGTATACAGCGAATTCGCTGCGAACGAAAGTAAGTCACTGGATTAGAGGACAAACCTGGAGGAGATAGAGATATACTAACGCACTGCGCTGAGTCACAGTCGAGAGTGACTGGTGGCACATGGAGTCTGTCTGAAAACCGATGACAAACGTGAGCCGAGCAACATGGTTCAGCGCCATGCAATCTGGACATGAAGCAATGCTAATTTGTTCAGCTTTCGGATAAACCCGTCCGGGGGAATATTTCTGGGGGAAACATTTTCGACCTACCTCCGGCGTACGTCAAGGCTGAGTGGGGAGAGGGTGGTGATGCTACCATCTCTGAACCAAACCTCTGGAATTCGTGCTATGCAAATACCCCACCTGCATATGGACCCTACGCTGTGACACCAAAAGCGACTTAAATTGAAGAAGGATGCACTGGCAAGGAGTCATTCAAGAGGGAACCTGAGTCGGCCCGGCCCTAGACCGGTAGCCGGTGGCATTGCTCTTTCGCTGATGATCAGTCACTCAAAATAGGCAGCCTCGAGCCTGAGAACTCATGCACATGAAGGACCCTCTGCGCTGTATGTCCCTACTCGGATTTTTCAAGTGAGTGAATACGATGATGGCGAATCTAACCGCAAGGGACTACATCCCGGAATTCACTTGCATACCTGCCAGAAATCCTCTTGTTGCCAAACCCGCCGTCTTCATTTGTGCACGGACCACCAGAAAATGGACCTGATACACAGGAGCAGGCTGCCGTATCAAAGGCGGTGGTCCAACTCGCTGCTGGTGCCAGATGTCATCTTTCCACTCGAAGTTTCACACCGTCTGTTCGCACTTTGACAGATGAGTCATTTGCGATGCACTCACAGGCCCGACTCAGCTCCGGTGCTGGGTGTCGTCTGTGCTTTCCATTGGAAAACCAGGCACTGACTCCGACTGAGGGTCACGGGAACAACTTGAATGAGAGGCTGCGCAATACACAATACATTGCAATCAAGACACAAGATGGTTCTTTGGCGGCGTAAGGGGGCACTGCTCCTATTATAGACTAATAAAGAAATTCCAGCAAGGAAGGTATCAAGACAGCAACAATGGGGGTATGGTGTGATAACGGTTATGTACGTATAGAAAGCTATGCATTCTCGAAAACAAATGAAAGAAATTTTGGGGTATGGGTATCGTATCTGACAAGCGAACGAGACTCAGAGATCGACAAGTTCGTCGAGGTTCTAAGTATGCACATCGAAGGGTGATTAGCGGGATTCTGAAACACAGCGGTGCAGCACGTACTAATCGATAATGGCTAGAGTACTGCCCAAAAGAGAAGGATGGTGATTAGCATCTCCCACAACCAAGCCACAACGATACAGCAACTCACACTCGGTTTCTGAGAATACTTTTTCTTGAGTTTCTCCCGAGCACTTGATTGTGTGGACTGTGCCAACTCTTCCACGGTATCAACATTGACTTCGGTGTTCCGGCGGATAACCTGAGGAGTCCACTCGGTCGTGATTCTTCGATCACTAGCAAAGGTACTTCGCCGAGAAATAGCTCCGGTCTCTATATCCCATGCCTGGCGTGCATCAGTGATCTCGTCGACACGTTCCCTAATCGAATACCATCGATGGGAGTGTATTCACCAACAATATCCTCGGAAACGAACCTGATAGCAAGTAGCAATTCCCTTAATGTTGACTTGGGTTTTGCCCCTTGGGTTAACAATAAGTACGTAGGGACGGCATAAGTGCTTCGCAGCTTACTCAGATGGTCAATGAAAAACTTTTCCAAAGTCAGTCATAATCCTTCTTCGCAGTCAAGAGTGCAAGGTACCTTTGTGACTCCATTGGAATAATCGTCAACAGCTGTCTCGCTGTCTTTGCAAGCCGACAGAGATATCTATAACCTACGGTGAGCCGAATCAGTGCACAAGAGTCATCACTCACGACATGAGCACATTTCATGTCACCTTCTGTTGGTAAAGAGCACCTTCCATTGCATTTTAAATTGGTCCAAGAAGGAGGGGAAAGGACACGCTGCTGAAAGCCCCCCACGGAGATGGGGATCCATTTGGACAATGGCGGCGAGCTCCCGGCTGACACTGCAGTAATCGATACGGAAGCTCGAGCTACCGGTCGTCCTCGACGTTCATCAGGCGGAATAGTGAACGCACTCCTTGGGATCGGAGTGGCGCTGTTCCTCCCTGGATGAACATCGTCTAGATATGAACGAGATGACACGGGCCTGAGGACGAACGCACGGAAGGGTTTCGGAAGAACTGAAGAATGGTGTTAGTCCTGTGCTGGCTAGGGATGTAGTCTCACAAACCTCGCCACACCGTTGACTTAAACTCTCGACAGTGTCGCATTAGTTGCGCACTTCTGGGCTCATTGCAAATGTAATGGTCAAGGTCTGTCAGACAAGTAATGGTCAAAGAGAGCATCACCCGAAAGTGAGCAGCCCACCAAGTATCGTATGAGAATGACACGAGTCCCACAATGCCTGTAGGCGCTCATCAGCATCCGTTCGAGACAGCAGTGGAACAACAAACAAATAATTTGCATCCAGATGGGAGTGGATCGACTAGCCATTTCTTAAGGTCCTGAAGGGCTGATCAGCCGTTTCCATAGAAGAATGTTGTACAGGAACAATCACATTATCCATGATCTTTCTCCCATCGCAGGTGTATATCACTGGCGTATGTCACAGTTGGTTGACGTGATGGACCGCATTAAGATAACGTACCCTCATCCAACCCATCCGATTCAGTGTGATGGTGGCAGGATACCTGACAACCATGGCCGGAGTCTGTCGAATGTCACACATCAGGATGCAGGGGCAATAGCTAGGTAACGAATACTCTGACAATAAAAGAAGAGATGATCCCCAGCGGATACGCCTTGCACAAAGTGCTGTATTTGTTTTCGCTTTGATAGAACAAATTGTAAGTCCACCGCCGGTTTTTACAAACATCGGGAGCTCACTATTTTTGCTTTCATAGGCCAACGCTCCGACGGGGTAGATTTATCGTCCAGCATTAACACGGTGTCTTCTCTTCGATACCCAAAGAGCTCTACACATACCAATCAGCGAGCGTGAAGCAGAAGTAGATAAATGCCCAAGATACCTATCAAAAGGCGTTGCACCTCCTTGGCATCACGCTGCGCATGATCGAGTTTAGAGCAACCTTCTACCCCGTTGTTTTTAACACCAATCAAAAGAGCCTTCTTCTTGCCGTTACCCGGGCAATCAGTGATTGGATCAGAGTGAATGCGTGACATAGGGCGGATCGGTTCCACAAATGGCGTTGATATGACAAGG
The DNA here is from genome assembly GCA_038093075.1 of Boletus patriciae. Taxonomy (NCBI): domain Eukaryota; kingdom Fungi; phylum Basidiomycota; class Agaricomycetes; order Boletales; family Boletaceae; genus Boletus; species Boletus patriciae. The sequence goes on from JBBPRK010000909.1 coordinate 10,527, forward strand.
GTCCAGATAAGATGTGAAACGGGTCAATGGAGATTCCACGAAGATGAATGACTCAATCCATTTAAAAAGCCTGAGGGCAGTGCTCGTTCCCCAACCCCAGAACACAGGAACCACAGCATCTGCAAAAAATGTTGCACGGACCAGCTCTTACAAATAATTCACTGGAAAGTGGTTTTACGAAGCTCAATTGTTGGAGCAAAAATCTGTAGCAAGAACGTATACAAGTTAAAAAGGCAGTCCGACACGCCATATGCTATTGACACTACACCAAATATTGTCCGATAGAACAGAACCATGGGATGCATATGTGTCGATGGCATCCATTGTAGATTGTTATCGTGACGGGATCGTGTCAACGAACTTGTTCATAAGCATTGCAAGCCACCTGGGTCAGCCATATGTCCCTCATTTCCCATTTCCACCTACGCAGGCATCGGCAGTACGGCCGAAGATCAGTTGTGCAATGACATTCCCACCACATAGGGGGTCTCCATGTCCCCTCGAATTCTTGTCCCTGTTTCGAAGGTGACGGTCCACAGAGATTGGGTTTAACAAGAGCCTCTCGCTGTTTCGCCCGATGACGAGTTCCATTGGATCGACGATCAGGATGGAATAAAGTGGTGATATCAGCTGCGAAACAGACGATCCGCATACGTTGCTGGTGTGAAAGGGAGGGGGCAAGATATGAGATAATATCTTGCTGCAGTTCGGCTGGCAAGTCGAAAAATGGAGAGGGTGCGTCGAATGACTGCGAATTCCTACTGTGTAGGGATAAGGAGGGAAATTTCTGGACACCATTTTTCACTCCAGCCGTTCCCGAGCGCAGGAAGAGGGCACGTGAATAGCGGAGAAGTGCAAGCGATTCGTCCTTGATCCGCGCCACGTGTACCGAGTTGCGCTGAAGGACAGTGGACAGGGCTTGTTTGCAACCTTGCCATCCAATGGTTCTATCCTCGGCGGCGACAGCGGCAGCAAGGTCGCCTATGTGCAGGTCGTCCAGTCTGACGTTCCGTAAAGAGTAGTTCTCTTCGATTGCACTGACAATCATGCCTGCCCCACCCAAGGTCAGGCTGTTTGCATTACACTGCAAACGTTCTAGACGACAGCGAGTTGATCTCACGTAGTCTGCGAGGGTTGGCACAATGGTTCGAGTCATGTTAATGGCGGAGAGATCCAGCTCTCGAAGATAGGGTGTGGTGAGTTGGGGTAGGAAGACTTGAGCGAATGAATCGCCTAAGGAGCTGCTGTGAAGTATTTGCAACGTGCATAAACGGGACGAATTCAGTGCGCTCGCAAACTCGGTGATGACATCTGGATCAATGGTCAGAGGGTTCTAGCGCGCATGTAAATGAATAAGCCAGAAAGGACACAAGGTGGTGGGCACTTACGCCAGAAAGACATAATTCTCTCAGGACCGTATTGCCTCTCAGGAAAGCCGCCACAGCAAGAAGACCTTGAGCACCGATTTTGTTTCTCGTAAGGAAGAGCTCGGTGAGACTCTCTCGGCAATGAAGACCGGCTGGCGAAGCCAGGAATCCAAACAATCGGACGCAACCTGCGTCGCCTAGAGAGCTGGCGCCCAAGTACAATCGGTGGACGACTTGGCGCTTTCGAATTGCACTGATAATCGTACTGACACCTATACGGCGGGGAATTCAGCGCTGAGGGATCGCACTCGGAGTAGAAACCAACGTACACAAACTCGACGCAAGACGAAAACTAATGTTCTGCAGCCTGTAGTTGACTACGGAGCATATTGTAGCCGGGTCCTGGTCGTATTTGTGCCGCCACTTTGGGGATGATCTCGATGACAACTTGAGGTGCATGTTGCAAAGACAACGTCAGAAGGAATGTGTTTGAAGGTCGACAATCGGACTCAATCCAGAGCCATGTCTTGTCTTGAACACCCGGTGTCGGGTGACCGCGTGTGAGTTCTGAATCAATGGCAGGCACTGAGGCAGTGTCCACGCGAGAATCCTCCTCGACCGTTAGCGCACTCCATTTGGCGAATGCTTCTTGGAGATGAATATTTGAATGTCGAACCAGTGGAATGTTGTGCCTGCCACTGCTCATCTCAGTACTGATACCAGTCACGAAAAAATGTAAAGACTACACTGCATCGGGATTTCAGTGGCACATATCCTACTTGGCAATACAGCCTGGTCTCATTACGGAAGATTCTAACGACTATCAATGTAACTACTGCCCAGACTAAGCCCGACTGGCACGACGATGAGCGAGAGGCGTATCACGGAAAATGACCTCGTCACGGGCCCTGTTTGTGTCTTGCGCCCTTGCTAACCAGCTACATTGCCATGGCATTGCCGGCGTGGTTGCTGAGACGCGGACCACGGCCTATTGACAGTGGGAATAGGTATCAGCTTGGCGACTCAGGGCAACAACTCACAAGGAAACGTCCTTTGCGAATAGCCATGCATCTGTGTGGGGAACAAGTAGATGGTAATTCAGAGGACATATGTTTGACTCACGTCATACTGCCCCGCGATAATATTATTCACCAGAGACCCGCTCCTGAAGATCCTATCTGCCCATTTTTCATTGTCATTGAATAGCGGTCGAAGGTAGATGACGGTCTCCATTGTACAATCATCGTCTGCGATGTGACTACCCTGCTGTGCTGACATAAGCATGATGTGCGTCACGAACAGCTATCATGAAGGTGAGCTTGGTACGCTCTCAGCGTGCTTCTGCGCACTGAAAAATCTATTGGAAGATTGCTGTCGAAGGCTGTTGTCACGGTGCACTCGATGCCATCTACCAGCAGATCAAGTCGTTGGAAGAGAGGAATAACTACAAGGTTGAGCTGCTCCTCATCTGTGGTGACTTTCAAGCCGTCCGAAATCATCGCGATTTGCAATGCATGGCCGTACCACAGAAGTATCGGCAACTTGGTGACTTCCACAAGTAGGTCCCGAGCTTATTGTCTAACTGGCTTTGCAGATCGCAATGTTAACGCGTCAACATTTCTAGATACTATACCGGGGAAAAGGTTGCACCAGTGTTGACGATCGTCATCGGTGGCAACCACGAAGCGTCCAATTACTTTTGGGAACTGTAAGTTAGCTACATAAAATCTAGCACCAAACACACAATGTCGACAGGTATCATGGAGGTTGGCTAGCGCCCAACATATACTTCCTCGGCCATGCAGGCTGCATCCAAGTGAACGGTGTCCGGATTGCCGGATCTTCAGGGATCTTCAAAGATCAAGACTTTCATCAAGGTTTGTAAACTCAATATCTCATGTGTCGATGCTCACTTCGAAAAGGTCATCATGAGCGCATCCCATACGATAACGGTTCGATGCGCAGTATATACCATGTCAGGGAGTACAATATCCGTCGCCTGTCTCTTGTGAGTGCCTTTCCCCCTGCAACATACCTTTGCTGAAATAGCTTCGAAGCTCTCCAAGCCAGACATCTTCCTTTCGCACGACTGGCCTCAATCAATTGAACAGTACGGGGACACTCAAGGGCTGTTGCGCAAAAAACCTTTTTTTAGACTGGACATCGACTCGGGAAACCTAGGGTCGCCCCCTCTTATGGGGTTGCTGCAAACCCTTCGCCCTGATTGGTGGTTCTCTGCTCATTTGCACGTCCGTTTCGAGGCAGTCGTGAAACATGGGAGTGGTGAACAGGGTTCGTGCGAGGGGAACCCACCTGTAGTCCTGGCGAACCCTGACGAAATTGTCATTTCCGACGAAGACGTCGATGAAGGCAACATTGCGACAGGAGTGGCCTTAATGAGTAATGTGCGGCCCACAACGTCTCAGAACCCTGATGAGATAACACTGGTTGATGAAGAAGAGCTCGTTGAACCAGTACCTAGATCCGCCGTCCCTCAGTCCGAGACAAAGTTCATAGCTCTAGACAAGTGCCTTCCGCGCAGAGCCTTTTTGGAGGTATTTTTTGTAGTCGTCTAGCCCGCGGTGACTAATTCATTGAACTAGATCGTCGAGATCCAGGTCCCACACCCCACGGGTGTATTTACGAAACAAACGAGCCCACTCCTGACTTATGATCCAGAGTGGCTGGCGATCACGCGAGCTTTCCATCAGTATTTCACTGCCACTCGCCAACAAGCAACTTACCCAGATGAGCCCACAGCCCGAGCACGAGTTTCCACAGAACTAGAATGGGTCGAGGAGAATATTGTCCACAAGGCCACGAATGACAGTGCTAAATTTCTTCTCTCTGTCGATAACTGTCAAATATTCGTTCAGACTGCCCCAGGCCCTGGGAGTGAAGGCAACGCAAAGTTTCAGCAACGTAAGTTTACGAATAGCGAAAGTCGATGCATCGTGTATCTTGACATCGTCGCAGCACCGTGGTACACCAATCCACAAACTGTTGCGTTTTGTAGTATGGTAGGCATTGAGAACAAGATCAATCCATCGTCGAGCGCCTAGTATTGGCGCTACGGGGGTTGTTGTACCCTCTTGGCCGAGAAACGGGGCATCTTGCATTTCCACCGTTGATCGAATGCGCGATCCTGTAGTATGTCTAAGACAAACAGCAGCAAAGTATATAGGGATCATCTGAATCCGACAATCATTTGTTGACACGACGGACGTTCAACGTTCAACCGTCTAACAGCCTGGATTGTTCAAATGTTCGATTCTCGCTGGCCTGCCAAGTAGAGCGTCCACGTTCAATTAATGTGGTCAAGTGTGCTGCAGCCCTCCAACAATGCCGCCACTGGCACTCCAAGATCAGAAGACACAGGATGTGGATATTAAAGGACGATAGTAAGGTTTGCGCATGTTGGATAGCCTTCTTCACCGCCGTTCCTACTTATCCACTGAAGGTCGTTCACCGGCACCCTCCGCTTGGTTCGATGTCTCCGTCAACACTCAAGCAATTGTTGACTCAATTGCTCAGCCGTTTTCTGAAATTCCTGGCCTCCATCCGCGGGTTGCCACCTTGTAGGCTGGTGAATCGCATATTTGCGTTTCTCGCCTCCCTTCGTCGATGGACACGTCCTACAAACCCACGCGGACCAACCCTCTACCAGCGTCAAAAACAACCTACTTCATCAACCACTCTGGATAGTGGAATCGTCTGCGCCATGAATGTTCCCTCGCCTGGACCTTCTGACACTCACGAACGTGTTCGGCCTTCTCCCACGGACTCGCCTTATACCAATGCAAGAAGCCCATCTGGTCACCTAATCCCATTTTCTCCTGCTCCAGCAAGGCGCTATTCGCGAGATTATATTCCCTGGATGGCTGGTAGTCAAACCTCACTTCACGAAGAACCCAGTGAGATCAATCACGGCATACCACAAGTTGCGGCCGACTCCATCCTTCTGTCAAGTTCCAGTACTACTGTCCATGGAAGTCACTCACCGAGCTCGGATATTCTTACCCATCCATCTCACCCTCCCAGTCCGCTTCATCAAACGATTACCTTTGCGCCAGAGACGTCACCTGGAACGCCTAGCGTCAAAGCGTCCCCCCGCGCAGCCCACCTCCACTTCGATCCAAATCAGTCGGAACCTCACCGGAGTAGAACACCATTGTCAGTGAAATCTTCCAAGCTCTCCGTCTCGCGGGGGTCTTTCAACTCTCGAAGTTCCATTGGGCGAGCCTCATATCGGGAGCATCATGGCCCGCCTGCTCGAGTTAGAACCCCTGCCTCCAACCGAGATGCACCCGTCTTTGGTCCTCCGTCTTCTCCCACACCGAGAAAGGCTGAACCTGGTGGTTCTGCTGTCTTTGGAACCATTATTGCCCCACCGAGTGCCGATGACCCTAATCGACCTGGGGAGCCCGTCGGTGTCGGAGAACCTCGTTTTTGCCCGATGTCTGTCAGTGGTGTACTCCGGTATGATTGTCGTATGACCAGGTATGGTGCATGGAATATTTGATGGAGCCAAGAGTTCATGTGACACCCCAGACCTCCATTGGGATACGATTGGAAGATTGAAGCGATGTCGTACCAATTCCCTGAGACGCCGTTCGTTCCGTTACTACGTCAGCAGTATTTGTCGCATCTAACTTTCGTTTCCAGGGAGGTCCCGGAGGGGTGGACAGCCTATCGGCACCCGGAAGGTGCTCTTTACTTTGTGCACGGCGAGTTGGTTAGTGAATAT
>JBBPRK010000910.1:0-16633 GCA_038093075.1 Boletus patriciae
TTTGAGTTTACGCAAGTGATAGACACGGGAGAGGCCCAACCTGGCTCCGTTCGTGACGTGGTTCGAGATTTCTTGCGGTTCTTGTCCCATCGACGGACTTTCCCCCGGCATTTGATTATCCCCCGTGCTAGAATAGGATAAACAAGCAGATGCTAAAAGCACTTTGTTCGCTTAGTGTTCATCCAAGACCCCGCAGCTCCAAACGGAAGAATCGCTGGACAGAAGCCTCGTTGACCGCAATTCCGTCCCGAATTGATGATTGTTTTGCATTCTCTCAGAATGCGCGTTCCGCAAGGTTTCCAAACCCGAGCCTTGCTCACTTGCGGGCTCCGGCGGCCAAGCATCAGCTTAATTAGTACGTCAGATTGCAATGATTTTCTTCCCAGGGAGTTTCTGGCGGTGGGTGGACATGACTCACCGCCCAATAGAACGTATTGTTTTGGATCAAGGCCCGCAAGATCAACCCTGCTCCTACGGAGACCCTCGCCCGTTATGTTGAGTCAGGCAGTGGCAGTATGTATGTTATACGATCCGCGATCACTCCACAATTACCTGCTACCAGGCCCTGTGTAGCACGCTATTTCTCTCCCACGTACATAGGTGGATCTCCGTGAACTCGGAGCTTTGTGGAAGAAGAAGCATGAGGCCGGCGAGGCGGACGAGCCCTCTGAGGGGGCGTGGCTAATGGTGGTTTAACACCCCCGAGGTGAGGCGCACGGACCTACCCAGGGAGTGTCTTCGTCTCAAATGTCCATTCCTGTTAAGCTACGGTGATCGGTGAGCCGGACTGGTTTAATTGACCGATAGCGGCGCACTGACCCTGGGATCAGCCATCCTTTCCGAAGTTCGGGAACTACGCCGGGAGGATCCGAATGAGTGGCTCAGAGACTATAGGTTATCTTCTCAATCCGGTTTCGTAGGAACTGGACTTTGATGAAGCAAAGCTTGCCAGGTAACTAGATGTTATAGAAGAAGATAGCACAGGACTGACGTTCCATGAGACGTTCCTACTTGGCAGGGAAACCTTGGGGAACCCCTCCCAAAGGTACGTGTCTGATTCCGTCCGAGTCGTACCTTCTCAACCCGTAACACTGCCCAGAGTCTCGACCAAGGACAAGAATTAGAATCAATCCGACTCTGATTTTGGTTAGTACGTCCACATCTTCGTCAGTCATGAACGTAAACCCATGCGAGCAACAGCCGATACTCAGGTGCTCAAAGAATCTCTCGGAATGGCTGAGTTGGTCCCTCTTCTGGATATTGTATGGTGTTCTGAGCGCCCACAACGACCCAAAAGCCCAGTCGTTGCTTTGGATGTCAAGTATTCAGGTTTGAATGCGTCGTCTTCATCGTCTTCTCTTATGCTCTGACCTTCATCAGGGCGACCGTGCGACGAGAGTTGGCTAAGAAAAACGCAGCTGCGTTGGCCGTCACGTTACTTGACGAGGTCGCGTGGTTATTCAATCTACGACGGAAGGCACCTTTCCCATTTTCTTGCTGGTACGAATAGACGAAGACGCAGCAGCATTTTTCGCATATGCGGTCGTCAAACAGGATTCGGCTGCCCTGTTCACCGACAAGACGCAGATCGCTGATGCTGTGATAACTCGTCTTCGCTAGGATGTGGCGGTCCCCTATCTAGAAGACCTCGTCAGGATGTTTGGTCAAGAAAGATCAGGTATAGTTCACGATAAAAGGTCCACGACCCGTCTGGTTGATTGTCGATAACCCCCAGCCCGTATTTACTCGGCGACAAGACGAGTCTTGCAGTTGTCCATGCACTCGGTGAAGTGCGTTCATGTCACGTTCTGAACCCAATCAATACCTACGCGTTGGACGGTCATCGTGCCGTCGCGCGTGGCAGCCATGAACGCAATCAAAACAGCACCGAAATCGAAGGTTTCCGGCATAATGTCACGTACGTGATGGTGTTGCATTGGTTTGCTGCTTCGCATGGCTCCAGGAACAGCTCCACAATGGGGTTGTCTTGGCCGAGAGACAGGTATTTCTTCCGCTGGCCCCGAACGCAGGTTTGTTCTCATAGACTCGCCGCATTGTGATCCTGATGCCGATAACGTACTTCAGCTATCATTCACTACTCCCCGGATCCCGACAATTCTGCGATTATCCCGAAGCACCAGGTACCCACATTGCATAATCGTTGTCTTTCTATACTGACCCTGCTGTCAACGAGATCTATCTATGCGGCACTGGAGCTATGGGGGGCCAAAAAGAACGTGTAGAGCGTGGCTCATCGCTCGTCTTCCGGCATTGCCTGGGCAGTATGTAAAACTGATGTTACTCGCGCAGGAGCAATGGAGTTGTGTCGATCTATTATAGGTACATGAATTGTGGATCGAGGAATGACCCATTGCCTTTGCGACGATTTAGTGTGTGGCTCTTGCTGGCGTCAATTGAGTTACTAGCTCCCACCGATTTCTTTGCATCACGTTCAGGTTGGACTTCACATTTGGAACGAAGCATTTCACGAAATGGTACTAAGTGTTCGCTTCAACTCGGCGCTGCGCGGATCCTGGTACGATATCAGACCGGTAAATGACACGCTCTCGCTGCACGCTCACCATGGGCAGAATTCAACTACAGTTCCAGGAACGACACAGTTACATGACTACGACGCAACAGGCAACATCAAAGACAAACGGTGAGATAATACATGCTCCACTGCGCTCATTACCAGAGGACTTGGCTACATCTTCTGGACTTCCTCCTCAAAGGCTTGCTCTTCGAGAATTGTGGAGGCATCATTGGACCAGTTGGCGCAAACAGGCCACGCCTGAAATCGGTGTGAATAAGGTAACCATTCAATAGTAGCAGAGACATACAGGAGGGTCAGAAATCATCAATGGGTGGGCACCCTCCAAGGCTTGCTCATTGACAATTTCAGAGGCAGCACTGCCCCATTCATCAGTAACTTGCCAATGCTGAAAGTCTCATGAGAGTGCATCTTCCACATCAACAGATACATACAGCAAATATTTCGGAGGCAGGCATTGTATGCGGATACAGCAGGAGATAGTTGACGGTGGTGCTGTCTGAGGACCGTTGGATTCATGGGCCTACGTTATATACCCTTTCACGGAGCAAACAAACCACCACACTGCAGTTTCGGGCATAGCGGGCATTGGACCCTCGACTTATTGGATAATTGCGAGAACGTTCTATTTTTCCGTGTCGAATGAAGCTCTTTGTTATGGTGTTTGGGGTACGTACATACCCCAAGGACTTGACCAAAAAAATACCCAATGTTCCCTATTGCGGTATGGTATAAAGTGCAATCAGGCCTTCCAGGAAACGGAGGAAACGAAACTTACGATACATGGGTACTGATCGGTGGATGGGCTAGTGAATCTAGATTCTAGAACAATGTACCGTAATTGGCGTGGATAGTAACACGAGGACTAAACTGGCACGTACCGAACACGACGAAAGGAGGTGGTATCGCCGCGATCCAGCATGATTTGAGTGGGGGGGTAGTCCTCCAAGGAGGTTACCTCCAACGCGTGGACACGAACTACTAGTAGGGTCTGCGGACAGGCTCTGGGCCCGTGTCGATTTCGTCGCCCAGGCTCTTGGCGATAAGGGTACTACTCGGCTGCCTTGAAGTTCCTGTGGAGTTCGGTTCAATGCGCACCGCTTTCAATTATCATTGTCTCCGACCAGGACACGAATAGAACAGGATCTTTGAGGAGGCGAGCGGCGGCGGCTTTGAATGATTACGTTCTGGTGAGCTTCGTTGTAAGTAATAATGTGGCGTTCGCAGCTCACCTGACATGGGGCTGTGAGCAGGCGATGCGATCAGATTTGTGCTCTATGGCTCTATGAATGTGCATAGCTGAAAACTAGCCTCCTGTCATGACTTCCACCGCGAGTGACCGTGTGTGTGGTCTGAGCCAGCCCGTCGTTTCGTGGGACGGCCTCCAGCCAGACTCGCCCCCAGACTGTCCGTTTCCCGGACGCCCTCAATGTTTTGCACAAACCTAAATGTTGGGCGAACTTGAAGTTGTGTTCGTGCGGTAGTGAAACTTGAAGCATCAAGTTTGAAGTTCGCACGAGTGTTCTGGGACTTATGTACAGCAGTTTGCCGGCAATCGCGTCTTGCGACGAAAAAAGATTTTCCGCCTGGGCCGTGTTGAGATGGGGACTGTAACGACCAGCACCCTCTTGCACACAATGATAGTAGCCTCGAGCACCTTCTGGTTGCGAAGAACGAGGCGGGAATTTAAAACATGCGGAAATCGGTACCCATGAACGATAGAAGACCAGTTTGTCTCCACATCGTCGCCCAGAGCTAGTATGGTTGGTCTGTTGATCTTTGGCCCAGGCTCTGACCTTAGCAGGGTGCCCACGAAAGATACGGAAGCAGTTCAACAGTAACTCACCGAGCTAATATGATTAGCCTGTCACGTCTTTGCTATTGTGTCCACAGTCCCGCTCAATCCACACCTTTTCCCCTTTTCTAGAACTCCCCCATAGCTTTATTACCTCAGCGCCGCCACTACTCGCCGTTCTATTCGTAGTATCCTGGCGCGTGGACGGTGATAACCGAACTCGGAAGCGGTTTAGACCGTACGCATCGAATTGAGCTCCATAGAAACTTCAAGGGAACCGAGAATTACCCTTATCGGAGCCGGAGCGACGAAATCAACACTGGCCCTCTCGTTCGTGTCCACGTGTTGGAGGTAATCTCCTTGGAGGACTATCCCCCACTCAAATCATGCTGGATCGCGGCAATACCTCCTTTCGTCGTGTTCGGTACGTGCCAATTCGGCCCTCGTGTTATCCACGCCAATTACGGTACATTGTCCTTCACTGGCCCATCCACCGATCAGAATACTCACGTATCGTAAGTTTCGTTTCTTCCATTCCCCGGGAGCGGCTTTATTGCACTTTGTACCATACCGCAACAGGGAACGCTGGGTATTTTTGTCCTTGGGAACCCCAAACAACACGACGAAAGAACTTGATTCAACGTGAGGACAGCAATAGAACGTTCTCGCAAGGTTCATTGTTATCCAAGTCGAGGGTCACCGCAACGCCCACGAAAACTGCACTGTGGTTGTGTATTTGTTCCGCGAAAGGGTATATAACATAGGCTCATGAATCCAATGGTCCTCAGACACACCACCGTCTACTATCTTATCCACATACAATGTCCACCTCCGAAGCAATTCCTGTATGTATTTGTTGACGTGGAAGATTCACTCTCATGAGACCCCAGGACTGGCCCTCTGACCTTATGTGGTGCTACGGTGCCTCTGATATTGTCGACGAGCAAGCCTCACAAGAGGGTGCCCACCCATTGATGATTCCTGACCCTATTGTATGTCTCTGCTTGTATTGAATGTTTACATTATTAACAACCATCTCAGTATTGGGGTATTTGTGGCAGCTGGGACAAGGCTGCCGCCACAATTCTCAAAGAGCAAGCCTTTGAGGAGGAAATCCAGAACATGATGGCTAACTAGTAGCCAGTCGCCTTCTGCCGAACCAAACGAAGCATGTACTGTATCACCGTTGTCTCATGTTGCCTGTTGCGTCGTAGTCATGTAACCGTATCGTTTCTGAAACTGCCGTTGAATTCTGCCTATGATAAACGTGCGGCGGGGGCCCTGCCTGGTATTATATCAGAATCTGCCTCAGTGTCGGCGAATTGGTGACTGTTAGTTCCAGGATACACTGTGTGTGGATGCGTGCCTGTTCCAATACGGAACGCTGACGATTCCATAGATATTTGTGGGCAAGAAGGGGTTTGTGGCAAGACGGTCTGGGTGAGCTATCGCCGACTCTACTCACTGGTATCTTGATGTATTTGACTGCGATTCTCGAAATTATAGGTCTACACATCCCTGTACATGATACACGCACGGCACGCGTCACGGTGTTGGCTACTAACTGAATGTACATGAAGGTATGTGCAGAAATCCGCAAGATATTGATGCTCACCCTTTTCTCGAAAAGGTTCTCGGGGAATTTGCACAAGCATCGGTGAGGATTCCGTGGCACTTCCCACTAAATCGTGAACTGACCACGAAATCAGTGTTTAACAGTACGGCGTTGAAACCGGGAACGACAGTGCCGAACGGTAAGCGAACAAGCCAATTTACCATGTCGTGATCGCAGGTTGTTGGGAGCCTTTACTTACGCCTCCAAACAGCCAGGGTGCGCAACTGGGGCATAGTACGTATCGACTCGGAGAGCGTGGTCATCGTTCGCGAATTCGAGATACCCGAAAACTTTGGGATGCCTACCTCGGCTTTGAACGCGTCACCATGGTCGGTTTCATGTTTTATTTGATCGCGTTTGTGGGAATAGTGTCCCTATTCAGACGAACTTGTCGCTCTTGACGGTCGAGGACTCAGAGAAGATGTGGTTGAATGAGTACTACACCAAGGTCGACTCCAAAGTGGCCATTACTCGAGGAAAGAACGTACGTGCGCTGGCGTGGCTCAAGAGACAGTGTCGGGCTGTCTGAAGGTGTTGGGTCCTGAATCCGTTGGCCAGGCGCGAAGGCGAGTTGAGCAGCTTAGAGTTGTGTCGACCTAGGTACGCGAATTGGAATTGCTACGAATAAGCCAGGGGCCTTGTCTTGCCATTGCGACGGTTTAGTGTATGGCTCTGCTGGCGTCGAACGAGTCACTAGCTCCCGACGAGTTCCTTGGATCAAGTTCAAGTTGGGCTTGACGTTAGGGAACGAAGGATTTCACTGATATACTAAATGGTACTAAAGTGTTCACTGCAACTCTACATTACACAGATTTCAATACGATATCATACCGGTGAATTATGTGCTCTTGCTGGACGCTCACCATGGGCAAAATTCAAATAGTACAATTCCAGGAATGACATGGTTACATGACTATGACGCAACATGCAATATCAAAGACAACGGTGAATAGTACATGCTTTACTTCGCTCAGTAGCCGAGGACTTGGCGACTATTTGGTCTTCTTCTGGGCTTCCTCCCCCAAGGCTTGTTCTTTGAGAGCTGTGGCGACAGCCTTGTCCCAGGTGCCCCATTCAGTGTCAATAAAGTAAACATTCAAAACTAGCAGAGGCGTACAGGATAGTTAGGAGTCGTCAATGGATGGGCACGCTCCTCTAACGCTTGGTCGTTGACAATTTCAGAGGCAGTAACATTCCAACGAAAGTGTACGGGATCAATCTCCCATTTCTGAAAGGCTCATGAGAATGGATCTTCCACATCAACAGATACATACAAGAGGGCCTCCGGGGGTGGACATTGTATGCAGATACAGCAGGAGATAGTAAACGGTGGTGCTGTCTGAGGACTGTTGGACCGATGAGTTTCAGCCTATGTTATATACCGTTTCGCGGAACAAACAAACAACCATACTGCAGTTTTTGGCGTAGTCGGCAGTGCAGTGACCCTCGATTTGTTGGAGTCATGCATGTTCCGTGTCTTCACGCCGAGTGGAGCTCTTTCGTCATACCGAAAAAAATGCCTTCCGGGGCAAGGAAAAAAGCAAAACTTACGATAGTGGGCACTAATCGGCGGACGTCATGAATCTAGAATCTAGCACAATGCACCGTAACTGGCGCGGATGAGACGGCAGGAGGACCAATTTGGCAGGTACCGAACACGACGAAAGGAGATGGCATCGCCGCGACCCGGCATGATTTGAGCGGGGGCGGGATGGCCCTCCATGGGCACGCACTACTAGTAGATCCCGCGGACGGAGGGTGTGTCGATTTCCCTGATAAACTGAGAGGGGCACTACTCGGCTGCCTCAAAGTGGAGTCCTGTGGAGCTCTGTCCAAACTCGCTTCCGGTTACCAGTGTCTCTGCGCCTGATGCCGTTGCTGATGAATACGAATGCAGTGCTCTATGTGCTCTATGAGTGTGCATGGAGCCGGCCTAATAACCGCGTGGTCTGGTGGGAAGCAACACAACGGAGTCACCAATATTTAGCATCGACCTAAATGTTGTGCGACGTGGAGGTCGAGCTTGAACTTTAGTTTCGTGTTCGTGCGGTGGCGAAACTTGAAGTTCATGCGAGCGCTCTGTCTCGTCTTTGTCTCAACGGGTCAAGGTGCGAACGCCACCGGTTTGCGTCCACCCTGTCACGCTGTGCCGCGGATGCGTCATAATCTGTATCATGTGCTTTGTGGTGTGGCACGTACCCGTCATCTCCTGTGTCATGTGTTTTCTTGTGTGGATATTTCGGCGTGCAGCGTTTTGTCTTCGTACATCGTCTCTCTTTACCTCAGTCTCCAACCATGGAGACTTCATGCGCTTTTCATGGAATCGTTGGCCTGCTCAATGGACAGCCGTATACTTTTGGCGAGAAGAAACAGGTTTGGAAACATGACAGCATTGTCGCCCTGCCTGACAACTTGAATGATATGCCTCTGCACATGCTTACGTATGGTGAGAGTCGCCAAGCCTGCGGCTGAGAATGGCATCTACAGCGTGAATGTGCGTGTCACCCTCGCCCCAATCCTGACATCGAAGCCAACCATGAACCTATTCTGCAGCTGTACGTCAACAGCGCATGTTGCTGACCATCGTCGCCTTCTTTCCTTCTCACCTTCAGTTGCAGGAGCTTCAGTCTCGTCCTTACTTTATGTTAGTCTAGATGATACGTTTCAGTGCTGACAAAATGAGGGAGTAAACTTGGACGGGCCTACGCGTAGTGCATGCTGACTTGAAGTTTCAGTGTAGTTCGGAGTCTTCGGACGGTGGTGGTCTCCCTAAGCCAGACCTAAATACTTCGAGATCAGAAGATAGTCGTTCTGCGCCTACGAAGGATGGTGGTGGCTCGAACTTCGGCTTTAAGTCCCGACGAAGAAAAGGACCAGTTTCTACTTTGGGAGTTGGGGCTGGTGAAGATAGGACTTGAAGTCCCATCATACAAGGTGACTGTAACGCGCGCCTAAGGCTCACCGCGGATGTACCGTAGTCGAATCGGCCTCGTTCGTTCTCCGTTTCAAAGAATGATCCTTTGTGGAAGCTGACTCTTTCTCGTTCGCTGTGGGGTTTTTTCCCCCTTCCACCAGGCCAGTACGGCATTCCAGGAGGTCATCAAGAACAAGGATCTGAGGAATGTATCGTGATTGAGTCGTAAGTGACTGACAGTGACATGGGAGGGGCGCAGCCCGGTTCGAATCTCATCCCATCGGCTAACTTTCCTCCGGCGCTTGAATGTTTGAACCCCCGTTCACGCGTTGGGTTGAGGAAGGGAGAGGTGAGTCTGTTCCAGGATAGGACAAACTAGTACTCACTGACTGGCTTCGTCCGGTTTGTCAATGCCGAGACGACGTACAAGTAGTACTTTGTTCGCGTAGTGTTCACGAATGGGACGACGGCCGAGATGCCAGCCGGATTCACGGCTTTTCCACCCTGCGTACGATCCGCCGAGGAACGACTTGGTGCAATCCAAGGTGGCGCAACCCCAAACGAAAGAATCGCTCGACGGGAGCCTCGTTGACAGCGATCCCGTCGCGAATTACACCGCCGAGATCATCACCAAACATGATGGTTTTTTGCATTCTCTCAAGGTGCGCCTTCCCGTTCACCGGCAGGTCCCGACGACCAATTCGTCAAGGTCGTCACCACAAGCACAGGACGTGCTCGCGCCTCCACCCCTGTATCAACCCGAACCTCCCACCCAAATGGGCGTCCGAGACCCAACCAGTTCCTCCGTGCGACATCCGCCGACTTCAAAACGCCCACGTCCCAGAGCACCTCCCGCTGCATCGCAGCCCCCAAGGCTATCCGAAACGCATACGTACCCCATGCCCAATGCCACCTCGGACCGAATCGCCGCGGAATATTCAGAGGTCGCTACCACGACCGAGCAAATCCGTCCAGTCCCTCATCGACGCCAATCCGTGTGCACGCGACCGATCTCGAAGACGTACTGTAGCTATGTCCCACACCCTGTCTCCAGCGCGTTCTTTCTACTCCTCTTCCTCGACGTTCCGCGCATGCAGGACGAACCGCCCAATCCAGATCCTGCAGATGTCTTTGAACTCCGGGCGACGAGGAAGATGGGTGCCGTGGTACGACGTCCGAGGTGAGGCGTTGGCGCGACGCGCAAACACGGACGGACAGGGCGCAGCTCCCGAGACTCTGCGTGTATGCCACTGAGGGCCTGGGCCTGATAGAGCGGCTGGCGCAGAGGTGGCGTCGGAGCAGGTCATCACGGTCATGGCAAGCAGCGAGGACCGCTCGAAGTGCGCGACGAGCGTACGCACGCTCCGCGCCAAAACGCCTTCGGAACGTGACTTGCTCGCACCGTTCCTCTAGCTCGTGGCCTCTTCCCCCGAGGGGGGCGAGCCCGCATCGATCGCCATGACCGCGTTCCAGAGGTTCTCAGGCCGTCGATCTACGCCGGGGAGATGTGGGTGAAGAAGGTGGCTCACAGGGACGAACACGAACACAAGATCACCGCATCACGTCCAGATACGATGTCCAACGCGCTCACCATGATAGCGAGAGATATTCCACAAGGCTCTGAAGAGGCCGTCCACACGAGCACTTAGCAGACACGTGAGATGCACGCGCGTATATATCGTTAGGTATAACAACAGAGCTGTGACCTGGAGATTCGCTACAAAAAACGCCCGAGTCGATATGTATAATGCACCAGGCTAGGTATGGTAAAGAAAACGAAAACGAAGACGAGAAACCTGCGAGATTGCGATCAGAATACACATAAAAACGGAAATATCTTGACGAGACGGGGCAAACATTTTCGAGCTCCAGAAAGCTAAAATAGGGAGCGGAAGGGGTGGTCAATCAGTCAGTGGTGACATGAAACGAAATGGAAAGATCCACGCGAGGGGGGCACTGGGCTGCCAATGTAACATGAGGAGAACTTGTGGTCAAGTCAGACGATGCGACAATAACTCGGCGTATCACGATCCTTGGGAATCGTCTATTGATGAGGTGCCGTTTCAGGATTCGATGATGCGCATGGCTCTATTTGTTCTTTCCAAAATTCGAGCGCTCATCCCCGTCTAGACGCAAATCGGATATCGAAAAGGATCGCTTGCCTCCTGAACTGTTTGACGCCGAAGAAGCGAAAGCGTTCCTCGCCCCACACGCGCACTCACGATCCCTCCCCGAAACGCCACCGCCGGGCGATCTCTCCCCGTCGACGTCTGGGTCGATCAAAGCAAGCATCGAAGCGGCCTTGTCGTCTGCCTCTCTCGCGTCTCCGTTCCGGGGACGACATGGACGTCAGGCGAGTTTGGAGAGTACGATTTTATGATTCAGGAGACGTTGGATAGGAAAGAGTTGGAAGCGATGGCGATGGCGAGCGAGGGTGTGGGCGCGGGGACGGTGACGAGAAGTGGTGGGTATAATGGTGGTGGTGGAGCGAAGGAGTCTGGGTGGGCAGTAGCAAGATAGTTGGGTGGATGTAGAACTCAGACTTTAATTCACATTTAGCGTGTTATCTTTTTCAAGCACGAATCTTCACCGTAGAGGGCAACCTGCGGTAATGACCGGATCGACGTTGGCTGGTACACTCGCTACTCGAAAGAAACTAGTTGGCACGATCAGACAACCAACTTCCAACACGACGCGAATACGAATAGGTTCAAGTTGTGCTTCGAACAAATGACACGCTCTTGTGGCACGCTCGCGATAGGCAAAATTCAACGACAGCTCAAGAAACGACACGGTTACATGACTAGGGCGCAACAGGAAACATCAAACACAACGGTGATATAGTACACGCTTTGCGGGACTCGGTAGCAGAGAACTTGGCTACTATTCAGCCATCTTCTAGACTTCCTCCTCAAAGACTTGCTCTCCAAGAGTTGCGGAGGCACCCTGGAGCCCAGCTAGGTGGGGATAAGACCCGTACTGAGATGGTCGTCAATGAAGTAAACATTCAATAGTAGCAGCGACATACAAGAGGGTCAGAAACATTCAATGAATGGGCACACTCCTCCAAGGCTTGCTCGTTGACAACGTCAGAGGCAACGAACAACCAGGTAGGAACATGTGAGTTCCAAAGCTGAAAGTCTCATGAGAGTAAATCTTCTACATTAATAGATACTTACAATAGGACTATTTGCGGAGGTGGACATTGTATGCGGATAGAGTAGGAGATAGTAGACGATGGTTGTATTGTCTGAGGACCGCTGCATTCGTGAGCCTATGTTATATACCCTTCCGCAGAACAAACAAGCAACCACACTGCAGTTTCCGACATAGTCGGTGTTCCAGTGAGCCTCTATTTATTGGATAATGGGGGGTCATGCAAATTGAAAAACGTTCTATTCTTCCGTGTCTTCGCGCATCAAGCTCTTTCGTCATGTTGACCGATTGGGTGACACCCAATGTTCCCTCTTGCGGTATGGTACCAAATGCAATCAAGCCTTCCGGGGGCGGAGGGCACGAAACTTACGGTACGTGGACACTGAACGGCGGATGGGCCAGTAAATTTGGATTCTAGAACAATGTACCGTAATTGGCGTGGATAACACGATGACCAAACTGGCACGTACCGAACACGACATTTCGAAGGCGGTGGTATTGCTGTGATCCAGCATGGTTTGAGGGGGGGGGGGGGGTATAGTCTTCCAAAAAGGTTACTTCCAACGCATGGACACGCACCACCACAGTAGTAGATCCTGTGGACAGAGTCAGTGTCGATTTCGTCACTCTGGCTGTGATAGGGGTACTAGTACTCGACTTCCTCACCGTTTCTGTGGCGCTCAATTCAATGCGCACGGTCTAAAATCGCCTTCGGTTATCACCAGGACGCGAATAGAAGATATTCTTTGCCGAGGCAAGCGGCCTCGAGGCAAACTGAATAGTTACGTTCTAGAGAGCTTCATCTCAATTTGTACGGGCTTGTATTATGTGGCGTTCGAAGCTCACCTGACTTGGAGTCGCGAGGCAGGGAGTATGAGTCACTGCACGGCTCGAAACCAGCCTCCCATCATGGCTTCCGCCACGAGTGACCGTGTAATCTGAGCCTACCTCCAAGTGGGAGAAATGTGGGTGGCAAATCGTTGCTGTTTTCCAAGGACAGTCGATCGCCCCATGTTCCAGTATTTCGTACATGATCCGTTACACACAATCACTCGTCACCGGCCGTGGTCATGCTGAACCGATTGGATTTCGACTGGCTGCGGTGTCATCCAGCGAAAAAGTAACAAGCCACTCGTGAAACCTGCTCATGCTGTCGACCCTACCGATCGTTCTGCTGGTTGTTCGCGAGGGTGTGCTGGATGGTTGCGACGCGGGGAGAATGGAAAAAAAGCGTCGTACTGTTGTCTACATGGTGGATGTGAGCTGTTGTGTCTCCTTGGTCGGCGCAGAGGTCTGCAAAAACCAACATCCCAGACGGGATGATTACTCGGGAGTGGGGACACAGGTGGCACAAACCCTGCTTGCACGTGAGGAGCGACGTGTTTTAGTTGGTTGAGTGGTTCGTAAGGAAAGTACAAAGTCCCCGCCCGTAATCGTGTGAGCGGGGGAGAAGAAGACGGCAAAGTCGTCAGTGTCAATGTCGTGGACCAACCCTCTCGCTGACGTCACACTTTCCCACCCGTTACAATCCCGCATTATTTGGTGGGAACGAAACAGCTCAAAAAGCCTTTGCAGCTAACTAGCAGCTAGAAAAAATCGTCCTGAACGAGTAGGATCTTTCTGCATTTCAGCCGCAGGGCCAACAAATATGTTCGTTAGAGGCGCTGGCATCGAGTGAGATCCTTTTTCAACATCCGCTTCTAACTTTCTCGTGTTTGTACAGCTTTCTGCTTGTTAGCAACGTAAAAACTTCACTATCAAGAGGTAATAAGTACTTACTCGGGCTTGAAGCCAACTTCCAAATGGCTATATCAAACTATCCCCCGGTGTGTTCCGGAGACAAACAACTCGCCGAAAAGGCTACCTGATAGTCCCAGCCTGGCGTCTAGATCTAGTCTACAGGTAACCGGGCTCCACAGGTGCGCCCATAAATTAGAACGAATGACGCAATTGCTTTTCAGTGGCTTGCCCCCTTGCCTCCTGGCGGTGTTAGAAATGCTTCTCACTGATCTACGCCCAGAGCATTGCCATTGTCGATGAGTCAATGTCGTGCCGATCCAGAACTGATCACCGATCTTGCAGCGTTCCAATTAATATCATTTAATCGATTTTAGGTCAACTGTGAACCATGAGACGGCGGTGGCGGGGACGGGAGTCTCTCATCTGAATCCACCCTTCCTAAACCAAATTCCAGCTGTATATCAAACGCAAATCGTCCCCTTTTCCCCTACCGTCACCTGTGGCACCTTAGCTCCACCCCCAAAAAACTAAAGCCGCTGCCTGTCCACCAAGACGCCACGCGGTGTCGGAGTCTGGTCAGGAAGATCCATGCATTTGCTCGCCTTCTCGGGCGAGGTGGCGCGCTCGCCCGAGTTTATGCCAGAACTCGGAGGTGCATTCAACGGGCAGGTTGCAGCAGCGCTAGGCACTCGAGATCACATGCCACCATGCTTGCCCGTCTCCTTCACTGTCCAGATCCATGGCAACTCGCGAGCACTGGGCGCGTTGTACACAGCACTCAGTCACGGTGAATCGTGATCGCACAACAGGTTCGAGCATGGTGCCCAATTTAAATATTGACAAGCATCGCTGGACTCGGGCTGTCACGGTTGGTCGTCTACTTTCTGGGAGCCTGCCGTTGCCGACTACGGGACACACTGAGACGAGCGGACGAACAGAACTGGACCGTGTAGGCCACACTCTATTCGGGGACTACGACATACGGGTACAAGAGGACTCTCTGCTTATCTTTGTGGAGATACCTCTCTGACCTCGCCAGCAACATAAAGTCTCTATATCAATACCCAAGGTTGCATGAACGACCATATTGAACACTCTGGAGACAATAACCCGTGGTCTCATGGAAAGCGATAGCTCGGTACACGTACAATCATCATAGCTGCTTTGAAATCAGGCTTCTAATGTGAACGAGTACGAGATTCATCTAGGTAACTCGGCTCAACAAGTGCGGCTGTGAATTGGACTGACTTGACTGCTCCAGGCGCGTTTTGTCTCCCTTAAGTCAAGTGCTATTGCGTCCAGTGTTGTCTTTCAACCTTGTTTAGGGACTCGGAGCTCATCATTGATCAGGATCCAAAATGATGTCGCTCAACTAATTTTATGTCGATTGTGCCAGAAAGCATTATTCTCATCTTCATTGACATGAAACCTGGTCCTGCATTTGGATGTGAACTGAACACATGGCCGATGCAAGCTGAGCATGCTGGGCAGGTAACTCGGAGGAGACTGTCCCCAGGCTCAATTGATTGCGTCTAAGAGAACTGAATGGGTTCAGCTGTCACAGTAGCCGCCCCGTTACGTCCCTGGATGTCCTTCGACATATCCGTATCCTTTACGTTCTCTTCCGGTTACGGTTCAAAGACGCTCGTTGGGGGTAGAGATGATCGGTAAGCAGCCCAGCTTAGTACAGCTCGAGAGATAGGCTCTGAATCCAACGTGTTGATATGTGGACCCCTTCGAGGTTTTTTTTTACTGAACGGTGTGGACGTGAAGCTCCGGCGGCAAAGCCTTGGGCAAGGTCGACATACAGCCAAAAGGGCTCCGGTACATTGGGACGCCTTGCTGACCAACATCGACAGCATGCCAACCATCCGGTAAATCGGCTGTCTGGTGTTTGGGAGGACAGAGCCGAAATGGTTCGAGTGCAAAATAGTGGGCTAGAGAGTGAGTGACGCCCTAAAGGATAACAACCCCCCGCGAACACCTACTAATCTCGAGTAACATTTATTAAACACCTTGTGGATTCAACTTTAAACCCGCATGGCTCGGACTCATCAGACCAACTCCTAAAATAGGGGGGTGGGTGATCGACCCACGATATGTTTTCGTCACCTGTTCATATACGTTCTCATTCCCCCTTGTACTTCTGAAGCGCTGGGAACACCTATTCAGGCATCTCCAACATTCCATGCCTCTTCCACAAGTTCCATCTGCCGGGACCATTGACTGTAGTCCGTTTGCACCGCATACATATGCGCCCGGTCCAATCCCCTCAATGCCTCGACAATGCACCCCTGGCAGTTCCATTCCGACCTCCTTGCTGGATCGGAACTAGCGAGAAATGCGTCTCCAGACTCTCCAGATAAGTCGGCGCCACCCAAATAGGTGGCTGACCTTCTCTTCATTGTCCCGCTGGGGGTGACGATTGTTGACAACGTGGGGAAAAGTACCCGGCCTGTACGCTGCCGCCGATCTCGTAAAAGTTGCCGAACCCCCGCCTGGTCGACGTGGAGATGAAGATGGCCCAGTTGTAAAGCTTTTTTTCGCTGTTGCAACGGCCGCCTTTGGAGAATTGGGCGATCCCAATCGGGAGGTGGCCTGAGGGAACCTGGATCAATGGGTTCCAGTCACGTAGAACTCTATACTCGGGTTCAGCTGTAGGTCCTGTTGGAGAACAGCCCGTAGATAGTACTTATTACATTAACCTTCGTTTACTACACTCCCTACATTTCCTTTTTCGGACTCCAGCGCAGTTACCTTCGCAACGCGCGTCCTCCCACTTTTCCTCCAGTCTCGTACATACTCGACTGGAGGTAAGCACTAGTTACACTCACTCCTTTATTACTGTACTAACATAGG
>JBBPRK010000911.1:0-16576 GCA_038093075.1 Boletus patriciae
ATCTATGACGTCACTTATGACATCATGGGTCTAGACGCTTATCTCTTATCTATGGCGCCATTCTGGCACCATATGATACCACTATTGCGTCATACCTTATCGGCCAATGGCCTTTATCCCTCTTATCAGTTATCAGGGCTGTGTATACGCATATAGCTAACTGCACCACATGTACAAACAGGTACATAGCAGTATATAAGACTGGCCTTATAGCCAGTCTCATTAACGAACTATCTTGTTCTCATTCCCCCATCATCTGAACTCTGAGCTCACTCCCACTACGCTCAAGTTACTTCTTTGTCGTAACCAAGAACCTACCAGAGTTCTAGTAAGTCTCCACTAGGATCACACTCCCTTCCTGTCCCTGCGCAATTGTGGTCCTAGCGATCTCAATACCGGTAAGCGCGCCCGCCGATCTCAACCAAAACTGTGTTGTTGGCAAGCTGATTTGTTCGACACACAACCTGGACGGTTTGACTGACATGATCAGGGCTTGCATCAAGGGGCATATATCAAATTTGCATACTGAATATTGAATTAGGCAACGACACACAGACAGCCCGAGACTTCAATGTAGATCAGCCACAAAGTTTTGCGAATTACTGTAACTATGCCGACTGTCGTTTCACTGCCGAAAAGAAAGACTTGCAGAGAGTGAAACAGGAACCCTGAATCAACAACGATTTCACCTCACAAACGATCAGCGTGCAACCCACAGGGAACATCCAAGCAGAACAATCACTCAACAACCCGGAACTGAACGCACGATGCCTCTGATTACATTCGCAGCACCCCAAGACGCAACAGCACACACCACATACATCACAGGTAAGTGACCGTCCAACATAGAGCATTGTACAGCACACTGATTACTAGAGGAAGTCAACAGATGGCCAGGGGAACCTGCACATCTAATGCTTGTACCGTTACCAGTCGTCGCCACGGACCATCCTCAAGGCATGATCGTGATACTAAACAACACACGCGAAGAGTGTCCAACGATAACAGAACTAATGGGCAAGCATTTACAGTTTTCCAGGCTACACATCCGCTGACACGTCGCGCCCCCAGCACTTGTTCAAGACATGAGAACTCAATGCCTGTACTTCACATATGTGGAGACTGCAAGGGAAGCCATGGTGAGATTGTCGGACGTCACGATAACATACATACTAGAGGGTGCATATGAACTGCCCCCCAAAAACACGATCCTGCTTATGCGTCTATGTCCAACAGGTGATGTCTGACACACCTTGAACAAGGCTAGCGCACGCCACCAAGCCTTCACAACCGCAGACGCTCCATACCGAGGACAAATACAGTCAATCGAGCCAAATGCTTCGGCCGTAGTCTACAGTTTCAACCCCCACAATGTACCTAATACTGTCATCAGCCAAATGACCAGACAGATGACGACTGCTATCACGCAAAGTTGATCCACATCACACCAAATTGGTCACCATATCGATCGCCATCCGACCAGCACGAAACAACAGAGGGGATTCTGCGTTTCATTCCGACCAATGTCTACCGCCAACCGCAACTCCCGATAACAGCTAATGTACGTCATTCCACCATCCTGGTAAGCATGCCCTCAACCTCAGTGGTTATTCTATTTAATATCTCATAAACATATACAGGTCCTCCGAGTCGCGAAGGCGGGCGGGAAGGTTTGCCACATCGTCATCCTTTGCCAACCAACAACCAGAACCAATACGTAACCTCAACGATGGATGCACACTATGACTTCATGCACATGAGTAAGTACCCTAACTTCACCCAATGTGATACCTCAAAGCTTTCTGGGCAGAGTACCTCTTCGCAGAATTTACAGCAATCCAATGCCAAGACAAGTCTGTAGAACATTTCCTTCTGTACAACAAGGTGAGTGTATTCAATGATTGTCCGAGACGAATCGACTAGAGACGGAACAGGAAGCCAACGTACCGACGACATGGTTCGCATCACAGCTAGACAAGAATGGTCACTGCTGAATGGTGTACAAGGACGATGAAAGTGGCAGTCAAGAGGAGGCGGTACTAACCATGCAAGGATTCCTGATGAAAAAGGACCTACCGCCCTTGACGACCATGCCTCGGTGAGTACGCGCCTCAACCAAAATTATCTCAAAACGTTCTGAAGCTCAACACCTGAGAAGTCCAAACGCAGCAAAATTCTCGAGACAGTCCGTCACTCTCGCTGGGCTCGGTTCCCACTTGTTCGACGCCACAATAGCAACTATCCGTAGCGCACACTCAAAACTTGCGCACAACTATGCACCTGGACACCTACAACCTTGGCGACCCGATACGTCCCAAAGCCAAGTCGTTCTCGACATGACCAACAGATACCTTACCTCCCAACAACGCCATTATCCATCCCCGGCAGTTGCATTCGAACCAGGAGTTGACATGCACAATGTACTCACACGTCTAGCTGCCGACCAATACAGTCACCTCGAAGAAAACCGGGTGACTTATCACAGGCTAAATTCGACATACACGAAGTAAGTACTGCCCTAGATGACACGAAAGACAAAACAAAGCTAATGACTGATCAAGGTATGAGACTTGTGAACCGTCGGTTTTCCAGCTTGGCGATATGGTCGAAGCTAACTTCTCGGTCGTTGCCTTCCAAGTTGGTCGACACTCAGCAAGAATGCAACTCACGCTTCAATCGCTCGCTTTAATAGATGTGGGACAGTCAATGGTACGTCTGACACCACATTGCAAACACGCACTAGCCAATAGCTGCGGAAACAGGCGGTGGATGAACGCAGAGCTGCAGCAACGCTGACCAAGATGGACAATGCTGATGAACAACCCACCATAACACGGAAGCGCAGGTTCTACGAAGACGATGACACGGAGGCAGTAAGAGAAAGGATGAAAAGGATGAACACCTCTGACTAAATACCTTCGATGTACCTAAATACCCGTGGAATGTAACTACCTCAATGTATGCACCCCCAACGCCACATACGGTGCCCCAACCCCACCCAACTATGCACTGACGGCGGCGGCAGCGGTGGCATTGTCAACCCGCAGACAAGACGGGGGAGAACGGGAACAGCAACTCCATCGATGAGGGTGAGTGTGAGAGCGTCATCGTCATCTCTGACGTGCTGTTCGGCAGTCGGCAGATCCACGACGACAGTCGTGGAATCGGCACGCCACGCGATGGGATAGGCACCGCATGCATAGTCGCAGGCCATGCAGTCGGATACCATGATGAAACCCTAGACATCGACCGCCGATGTGTTGGCTTCAGGACCTACTTTGCCCCGAGATCCAGACCTCTTTTTGGGACTTCGAGCATCTATTCCGTAGTTGCAATCTGTTCGTATGATGCTGGGTCATCGAGTCTTGACACATCGGACAGGATGCGTCGCGTTGAACGAATTCTTAAACCTTTCGTACGTCCCGTCCTTTCATGAGCAAGCTGCACCACTGTGTCAGTAACACAGCGTCGCCCCGAATTTGAATCCATGGACAATAGAGAACAGCCTACCTAGTCAACACAACATTCATTTGGACATCACGACCATATTCTCAGAGTCAGAGTCAGGTGGGCGAGGGTGGGCGAGGGAGCAAGTATGCATATGCATGCTGACATGACGGTCAGTGTAGACAAGTGTGCTTGCGCGCTCGTCCGACAACGGGGAGTTTGAAAAGGGTTAGCAAGGCAGCGCACACGCTCGCGGGAAAGTTGGGTGGTGGGCGCTAACGACGAGCACACTGGCATGAACGGATCGTCGCTGCTGTGGCATCCATTGGATGCAGGAGGAATTATCGGCCAACGGTTTGTTTGTACACTCTCCCATGGATCCGTTATAACGGAATCCAGGCACGCTGTTTCATCGGGTACTGAACTCGCCCCTTTCAGGGGACTCGTAATTCTTCTCGCGATCAGCTCAGATCCCTGTTTCGGATGGCTACCACAACTCTGTGAGCAACCAGCTCAACAATCAGTAAGCCCGGCAGAACTTTGTTTTTTGTTTCCGCACCTCTCTGACCTTGCCAAAAATGTAAAGCACCTGCGAATATCAGGAGGCACGTAGCTTGAATAGACAAGTTTGCGTAAACGACCATGGAACGTTCCGGAGACAATAACTTGTGGTCTCCTGGAAAGTGTTAGCTCAGTATGACTTGAATCACCATATCACCGCTGACAATTTGAAATCAGGCTTCTAGTGCAAGTGAGTACGAGATTCCATCATGTAGGTTACCAACTCGGCTCAACGAATGCAGCGGTGGATTGGAAAAATTTGACTGCTGTGCAGGAGCACTTTGTTTCCCATGGGTCAAGTGCTTTTCACATTATGTCTAGTGTTGTTTGTTTTTCGACCGCTTTTTAGGGACCCGGAACTTACCATTCATCAGAATCCAAACAAATGTTGGTTAACCAATTCTACGTCAACTGCACCGGGGAACGCCACGATTCTTGTCCTCAGTAATATGAAACCAGGTGGGTATGCATAGCGTCCTCTGTTCTGACCTGAACTGGACATGACCCCCAACAAGCTGAGCCTGCCGAACAGCTGACTCAGAGGAGATCGCCTCCAGGTTGATTACGTCTAAGCGAACTAAATAGCACTTCACTGATCAGATTAGCCCCTCCTCCACATGATGTTTGTCTGGTTATTTCCCCTCCAATTTAACAATAATGAGGGATCGCAGCCAAGCCCACCTCTTCTTTTCACTTTGTTGAATTCACTTCCATGATCAGGGTATTTCTTCCTGCTTCGGATCACAGTGTCCCTGTGCCATGCGTTGAGTTTCTTCCATCCCTTCAAAGGTCTGATTTCATATCGAAAGAAGGAACCCTGATGTGATGAAAAGAGGGTGAAAAGCATGCACACAATGTATGTTGAAACAAGACCTATTTGTGATGTGACTGAGCTTTATCCAGCCGTTCAACGCTGAATCCTCAACACAATGTTGGTTCCAAGGCTAAAGAGTGCAGGCATTGCTGAGGGGTCATCGCAAATGAAAGATGGATCCTCGACGCTTTGATGCCTTTAATGTGACGAGCGCCTTGCCACAGATTCATATTCAAGCTTTATGTTATGCATGCGATATTCATCAAGGTGGGGACATCGTAGGGTATCCCGACTCCATGGAGAAGCGAGCCACGAGAGACTCGGGATCACGCATCAACCCCCCACCTATTGGCACCGTTGGCCGTTTGGCGGCAACGAAACATGTTTGAAACACACAATGATCATGAAACCATCACAAACAGGTGGGTTGTCCGCCGAGTAGGGGGGGGTACCTATTTTAGATGGGCGACCTCTCCCTGTCCATTTCTGGGTCGATCGAAGTGAGTATCGAAGCGGCCTTGTCGTCTGCCTTGTTGGCGTCTTCATAGAGCCAGTCGAGCGTGGGCGCGCCTTTGACGCCCACCTCGCCATCATCGTCGCCAAGCAAGGTGGCATTCCGGGGACAGCATGGACGACAGGTGAGTTTGGGGGCCACGAGGACGAGTCCATCGACTCGGAGACGGAGTTTTAGGGGTATGATTTCTATGATTCGGGAGACGTCAGATGGGAAATATTTGGAGGAGATGGCGTTGGCGAGCGAGAGTGTGGGCGCCGGTGTGGGGACGGGGATGGGTGGTGGGTATTATGGTGGTGGGGGGCAAAGGAGTCTGGGTGTAGAATACAGACTTCAATTCACTTTAGTGTGTCATCTTTTTTCAAGCACGAATCTGCACAATAGAATGGCAATCCAAGTCGGTGGTTGTGACTGGATGGGCATTGGCTGGTACAGTCGATACTCGAGAGGTTGGACTGGTTGGCAGACTCAGTGAGCCAACTACCAACACGAAGCAAATACGAATAGGTTGTTCTTCGAATAAATTACACACTCTTGCTTCACACTCGGTATGGGCAAATTTCAACAACAGCTTCAAGAAGCGGCACGGTTACATGACTAGCAAACAACAGGTAACATCAAACACAAAGGTGACACAGTACACGCTTTACGGGACACAGTAGGTAAGAACTTGGCTCCTATTCAGCCATCTTCTAGACTTCCTGCTTAGAGGCTTGCTCTTTGAGAATTGTGGAGGTCTCTTCAATCCAATTATCCCACCACTGAGACGGGTGTCAATAAAATAGACATTCAATAGCAGCAGAAACATACAGTGGGAATGTCAGAAATATTTAATGCATGGGCACGCTCCTCCAAGGCTTGCCCGTTGACAATTTCAGAGGCAGCAGAGGCCCACCCACCGATGGGGAACCAATTCTAAAATTCTCATGAGAGGTAATCTTCCATGGAAACAGATATACATACAGGAATACTTCCGGAGGTGGACATTGTATGCAGATAGAACAGGTGATGGTAGATGATGGTGTTCAAGTTGTCTGAGCACCGTTGGATTCATGAGCCTATCTTATGTACCCTTCTGCAGAACAGACAAACAGCCACACCCATTTCGGCGTAGTCTGTGTCGCAGAAGCTTAATCCTTGGATAGAGACGAGTCATGCAAAAACACTCTATGGTTCTGCGTCCCCACGCTGAGTGGTCTTTCGTCATGGTGCTTGGGGGACCCGGGAACGTGACCAAAAAGAATACCCAGCGTTCCCTCTTGCAGTATAGTATAAAGTGCAATCGAGCCTTTCAATGAACAGGGAAAACGAAACCCACGATAAGTACATGGGCGCTACCTGGTGGATGCCAGTGAATGAAGCTTCTAGAGCAATGTACCATAATTAGCGTTGATAACACGAGGACCAAACTGACACGTACCCAACATGACAAACGGTGGTGGTATTGCCGCGATCCAACTTGGTTTGAGCTGGGGGGCGGGGGAGATAGGTTGCTTCCGACGCGTGGACACCCAATACTACAGTCGTAGAGCCTGCGGATGGAGAGTCAGTATCAATTTCGTCACACAGGCTGTGATAAGGATATTACTCGGCTTCCTCAAAGTGTCTGTGGAACTTAATTCATTTCGCATTGCGTACGGTCCAAGCTCGCTTCCCGTTATCACTGTCTCCTGGGTTGCATCAGGACGCGAATAGAACAGTATTTTGCCCAGGCGAGCAGCGGCGACCTGAGGTAAACTATTAAATAGTTACGTTCTGGTGAACTTCATCTCAGTTTGTACGAGCTTGCAATAATGGGGCATGTGCAGCTCACCTGATTGGGAGTTGTGAGACAGGCAATGCGATCAGATTTGTGCTCTAGGAATCATTGTGCATAGCTCAAAACCATCCTCATATCATGGGATCCTCCACAAGTGGCCATGTAGCAATTTGGGTGGCAAATTGTTACTGTTTTCAAGGAAAGTCGACCGTCCCACGTCCCATCATTTTCATAACATGATCCGCTGCACTTGATCACTTGTAGCCATGGACAGGCTGACCTTGGATTTCGACTGGCTGTGGTGCCATCCAGCGAAAAAGTAACAAGCCACTGAATGCATCTCCTCTGAAGTCTGCAGGACTGTCGGCCTTGCCGATCGTTGGGCTGGTTGTTCATGACGAGTCTGCTGGATGGATGTGATGTGGAGAAAATTGAAAACGCGCCGTACTGTTGTCTACGTGGGAGCCGACTTTCTTTGTGAGTCGACTTGGTCAGCGCAGAGATGCATCAGCAAACGAACCAGGCGTGGCCAAGCACCAACTTGAATGAACATTTGTCCATTCTGACGGGGATTTGGAAGATAGACGATGAACCAATTCCAACCTCCAGGCGGGTGTGCAAAGAAACGTGTGCCGATCGGGCTCTGAATCTGACGCCCTGCTGACTGTGTCCTGCGTGGGTCGTGCAGCAATGACCATCCTCTGTCGCACCGTCCTGCAGCGCAGAGCTTTGAGCTCATCTGTCACAGTGGCAGTCGTCATATCTGTGCCTTGCCCCAAAAAGAGTGTGACCGTCCATGCTGCAGCATGATGCGCCGACTCGAACTTGCATTCATCCGCGACTTTCACTGCGACCCTGCCCCAGTAGGGCACTTTTTGACGTGTCTCCAGCCTCTTTGCCAGCAGAGTTCTCTTGTCCCCAGCCGTCCTCTTATGCATCGCTGGCTGACTCGTCCGTCTGGGCATATGCCTTTGGCGTCCACACAAATTCCTCCTTCCCTCTTTATCTCTCACTCTATGTTGCACAGCTAATTGTATTTCCCATCGTCACAATGGACAAGTGGGTTTGCCACGTCAGCAACACCTCTACCTCGCAGGGTGACGTCCCTCTACCTCGAGCATACCCATGACCCTAACCCCACTGTAGATTTGCTCAATACATCTATGGGGTGTACCTCGGACCATGCGGTGAGCCATCTTGTCGTCTCTTTTGTGAGAGGGAACGACCTAAATAGAAGAGGTGAATACCTATCCTATGTTAGTACAGTAATAAAGGAGTGAGTGTAACTAGTGCTTACCTCCAGTCGAGTATGTACGAGACTGGAGGAAAAGCGGGAGGACGTGCGTTGCGAAGGTAACTGCGCTGGAGTCTGAAAAAGGAAATGTAGGGAGTGTAGTAAACGAAGGTTAATGTAATAAGTACTATCTATGGGCTGTTCTCCAACACACCCCCTCAGACCGGAGATAATGAGAACCTTGCTAGCATCAATTCGTGTGGCGCGCGAGTGAGGGGCTTCGTGAGTCCGTCGGCAAGCATATCATTTGTTGGGACATGTGTGATATCGAAGGTTCCATCCTCAATGAGTTCGCGCACAAAATGGTACTGTGTTTTGATGTGTCGACTTCGGCCGTGGAACCGGGCCTCTCTGGCAATGGCGATCGCGGCGGTGTTGTCGGAATACAATTCAGTAATGGGCGGTTCTTCGCCATTGTAGATTCCGATGTCGCGTGTGATGTATCGGAGCCAGAGGGCTTGCTTCGCGCCGTGTGACAGCGCCACGTACTCAGCCTCAGATGAGGATGTTGTGATGTTGGGCTGTTTTTTGCTGTTCCATGATACGACCGCGTCGCCGAGTTGGAAGATGTAGCTGGAGGTGGAGCGGTGGTCGTCAACGTCCCGCGCCCAGCTCGCGTCTGTGTGTCCGGTGAGAACATCGGGATCCGAGTCAGAGACTCTGCCGAGCGTGAGCGCGACGTCATGGGTTCCTCTTAGGTACTTGAAGACGCGCATAAGTGCGGTCCAGTGGGATTTCCCAGGGTTCGCGCTGTATTGGCCGAGTTGGCTGGCGGCGAATGCGAGGTCGGGACGCGACACGACAGCGAGCCATGTGATCCCGCCGAGAGCCTCTCGGTAGGGGTACTTGGTCATCTCTTT
The DNA here is from genome assembly GCA_038093075.1 of Boletus patriciae. Taxonomy (NCBI): domain Eukaryota; kingdom Fungi; phylum Basidiomycota; class Agaricomycetes; order Boletales; family Boletaceae; genus Boletus; species Boletus patriciae. The sequence goes on from JBBPRK010000911.1 coordinate 9,250, forward strand.
CTTCTCTCCATCGGTCTGTGGACAATCGGCTTTGGATAAAGTCGTGCCAGGGTCCATCGGGGTGCTAACTGGGTTGCACGAGTCCCTGCAGAAGTGCCTGAGCAGCGTTTCTGCATACTGGACTTGCGACAATGTTACAGTCCGATTCTTGCGGTCGTCGTTGAGCTTAATGCCCATGAGCCAGTCGGGGTCCTCTTCTTTCATTTCAAAGATGTCATGGAGGATCCGGCGGGTTTCTTTGAGCATAGCCTTCGAGTTGGCGACCGTAAGTGCATTATCGACATGGATGGCGGTGATGGTTCTGCCGAGGGCCGTGTGGTGAGTGTATACAGCAGGGTCGGACATGAGACGGACGAAGCCATTTTGGTTCAGTTTCTGGTGCATGTATTTATTCCAGAGGTATGAACCTTGTTTGATGCCGTAGAGACTGAGCAGCAGTCTGGTGACTCTGTCTGTGCCGTCGGCAAAACCTTCGGGTTGGCGCATGTAGATTTCGTGATCTATTTTACTATGGAGGAATGCGCCAGTGACGTCGTCTTGACCACGATGCCATCCGTGAGCGGCTGTGTAGTGGAGGATAACGCGGAGGGAGTCGAGGCGAACAGTCGGGGAGAATGTGTCGCTGTAGTCAAGGCCAGGTATCTGTGAGAAACCCTGTGCAACAAGTCTCGCCTTGTACTGTACGATCTCGCTGTTGGGACCGTGCTTGATAACGTACGTCCATCGACAGCCAATGACCTTTCGATCTTTTGGTCTGTCGATGAGTTCCCATGTGCCGCGTTTCTGCAGGAGTCCAAATTCCTCATGCATGGCCTTCCACCACTGGTCTGCCTCAGGACCCGAAGTAGCTTGTTGGAAGTTCTGAGGAGTGTCATTGCCGTGGATCGCCGCATACGCCAGCTGAGCAATGTTTCCAATCGCAGTTGATGATTGGACAGGGTCCATGGCAGTGTCGGCGGTGATCAGTTTGTGGGCTTCGCGCTGAGCTTTACGTTCGGCCCTGGCTTCCACTTCCTTTGCTGCTTGTTTGTCGGCAGCCTCCTTCTTCCATGACGGCCGAGTGACTCACTCGGATCAGCGAGGCACTGGTTGTGTGGGTTCAGGTTCAGGACCTGGCGGAAGTGGGGCAGGTTGAGCTGTGGGAGGATTGGGAATGACAGGGGGTGTTGAAGCCTTTTCTCTGTCGTTTGCGATGGGTGTAGGATTAATGTTGTCACTGCTGGTCGGATTGGACTTATCCATTGTCACCCCCTCAGTCCAAGTGGCAGGAGGAGTAGGTTTAGTCACCCCCTTGCTCGGAGCAGTGGGAAGAGGTGTGGAGTCATCGTCAGACTGATTATAGGTTTTTTCATAGACAATAACGTCTCGGGATGTGACGAATTTATGTTTGGATGGTATCCAGACCTTGTAGGCCTTAGATGCTTGTTTGAATCCACAAAGTATCCCATCGATTGAGTGGGAATCGAGTTTCCGTCTCAGTTCGGGTGGAATCCGGATGTGACATTGAGATCCGAATATGCAGAGGGTGGCTACATTGGGTTTTCGACCATGGAAGACTTCATTTGGGGTTGTACGTGTTAGGGCTTTGGTGGGGCTACGGTTGCATACATAATTGGCATATTCATGTGCCTCGGGCCAGAAGCCCCTTGACATCTCGGCATCCTCCAGCATGGCAAGTGCGCTCTCGTGCGTGGTTTGGTTGAAGCGTTCAGCTACACCGTTTTGCTGGGGAGTATGCAGGGTCGAGAGTTCATGAGTGATACCCTTTTTTTTGAGGTAGGTCTGCAGTTTTGTATCGATAAATTCACTGCTGCGGTCAGATCGGATGATCTTAACACGTGACCCGGTATAGGTCTCGAGTCGCTCAATAAGAGCTTTAATGAGTTCCGGTGCCTTGTCCTTATGTTTGAGGAACTCTTTCCACCCCTTGCGGCTGTGGTCGTCAATCACGCCGAGGGTGTACTTGTATCCTAGGATTGAGGTATTGAACGGACCCTGTAGGTCCATGTGCAGCCGTTCGATGATTTTTGTGGCTCGACTGGTCGAGATAGTGGGGAATGGGGCCTGGTGGTGCTTGCCCTTGGCACAGCCATTGCATGGTGAGAGCTCTCCTTTGCCTCGCAGGTCCATGCCTGTTATGAGATTGTGGCGGTCGAGATAGTGGAGGCTCTTGAGGCTAATATGGCCAAGGTGGGCATGCCATAAGTCGAGGTTGGGTGATGAACGAGCGGTGAATGCGACATCATGATTGGATGATGGGGGTGCGATGATGCTATTGATTTCGTAAAGGTTTCCTTGTAGTCGCCCTTCCATGACAATTTCACCATTGGGTTTCTTAATAGTAATCCACCCATCTCGTTTTGTGATTTCCATTCCTTGCAGTCCATGCGACTCTCCGACATGAGGTTATCGCGTGCATTGGGGCAGTAGCTCACGTTTATGAGCTTTACAATGCGGTCGGGTTTGCCCTTGATGGAGACATTGATAAGGACCGTTCCGGTGCCGAGAACTTCGAGTTCTGGACCGTTTTTTACTATCCCCTTGATTGTGTCATGCGACGGCGTGAACGTGGCGAATGCCGATCGTTCGACGCAGATGTGGTTCGTTGCGCCACCATCTAGGATCCATCCGAAGCGGGAGTGGGAATGTGTGCCGGCGAGGTAGGCAGAGAGGCTGGAGTCGGAGTGCTGATTATCGGGTTCGCTGCTGCTGTTGCCATCAGCGATGGCCTGGTTGGCCTTCTTTCCGCTCGATCTGCTTTTGCCTTTGAACCTTTTGGTTTTATCGTCGGCCTTTCCTTTCCCTTTCTCCTTTTCCTTCTCGTCACCCTTGTCCTCTTTCTTTGACTTCTTTGGCCTCGCTTTTCCATGCATTGCCCCTTCCGGTGAGTAGCATTCCTTCGTCCAGTGACCAGTGACCTTACAGTTGTTGCAATATGGTTGGCCTGGTATGGGCGTGCGACTAAGTCCGCTTTTGGTCATGTTGGGTTGCGTGGCTTGGAAAGCACTCGCAGTGCCTTTGGTTTGGCTCCTGCGTACTCCGGATTCATCACGGATGCGCCGTTCAACTTCGGTTGAGGTGTAGTGGTCGGGTAGGGCTGCGAAGACATAGTTCCATGTTGATGGCATTGATATACGTAGGAAGCAGGCAAATAGTTCGTCAGGAATGTCGCGTTGCATGAGGACTAGGTCATGTCGATAACCCTTCATTTTAGCGATGTGGGCTCCGACATCTTCGCTGTCAGTATGGTGGGTGGTCACGAGAGCGATGATTGTGAGGGTCCAGTCGGTCACGGTAGTCCCCGAGTAGAGACGTCGTGCCTCTGACCATATTTCGGCAGCGGTTGAGAGGTGGCCTATTTGGTTTTGGATCTCCTCCGTCATGCATGCGGTTAACACGGAGCTAATGAAGGAATTGGCTTTGTTCCACTGGATGTAGTAGTTTTTGTTATCCATCATATCCTCAGGTCCGAAGTCAGGGTCTAGGTAGATATGGAGTCCGACGGTTTGTAGTGCGCGAGACGTGGTGGAGGTCCAGGTGGAGTAATTGGTGGTGGTGAGCCGGGGTTTTAGACGAAAAAGGTGGTTGAATTTTGACGGATCGATGGATTTCGTCAGGGTGAAATGGACCTTGTCTTCGCCGGATGTATTGTCGTCGATAATGCCCAATGAATAGGGGGACACGGGTCGGGATGGTGTGGCGTCTGGTGGGGAGCGTGATGTTGGTCGGGCAGCAAAGGCCAGATTGAGAAATGGTTGGTTGGTTTGACCGCTGGGTTCTCCATGGGGGTACGCCATTGGGAATACGGCAGGGCGCAGGTTTCCTACCGTGTTATCCAGTGGTCCTGTGCGGCTTTGGCGTCGGCGCGAGGTGCTGCATGACATCGTCGGGTGAGGTCGGGTGCAAACAAGTTGTTCTGGCGTTTGATGTGAGTTACGAGATTTCTGACTGCCCTACTTGATCTCGTCGTAGTAGGTGGGTCTGGGGTTTGGTCGGCAAGTCTCGTTGAGTTTTTACTGCGCTAGGCGGGGCTCATAACCTGTGAGAGGGAACGACCTAAATAGAAGAGGTGAATACCTCCAGTCGAGTATGTACAAGACTGGACTATGTACCTAAATAGACGAGGTGAATACCTATCCTATGTTAGTACAGTAATAAAGGAGTGAGTGTAACTAGTGCTTACCTCCAGTCGAGTATGTACGAGACTGGAGGAAAAGCGGGAGGACGCGCATTGCGAAGGTAACTGCGCTAGAGTCCGAAAAAGGAAATGTAGGGAGTGTAGTAAACGAAGATTAATGTAATAAGTACTATCTACGGGCTGTTCGCCAACACAGTCTTGAATACCTCTTCAATGCGCTTGTCCCTTTTTCTTGGCCAATGTCTGGTTTTTCGCATGCTTCTTATAATTCTTCTTTTCCTATTCCCTACTCAAATTTCTTGGAACTCAATAGTGCTTCACTTCACTATATGTATGTTCCCTATTCCTCTTGTGATGATCTCTCTATTTGTGTTCAGAAGGGCTTCATTATCGATACGGAAATTGATAACCCCCACTACTTTGGGGAGACGAATTTTATTTCGTTTGAAAACCATACCCATCTGCCAAGTCGTGCAAGCATCTTGAGACCAAACACAAAGAGACATCCAAGCAAGGAGGAACGAAGTGCTTATTGGCTTTCTTGATATGGGATTGGAAGAAGAAAGAAGTTCACCAGATGGCTGGGCACAACAAAACCACCGGTGGTGACAATGAGATTGGGTCATGCATCCACATCTACTCCTTTCAGCTTTGTGTCTCATCTTTATGAAACTTTTGTTCCTGACGATATCTTTTCAGATCTCCTCTAAACAAATCACATGGCTGCCCTCACCACTTCCAAAATTAAAATCGACGGTCAAATTCTTTCTCGTATCCCTGTCCTTGTTGGACAATCCAACTACTCCATCTGGCATTTGAAGATCAGAAACACCCTATCCGCATATGGAGTTTGGGAGATAGTCGAAGGAACCAACACTTATGCCACTACCTTACCAGCAGACCAAGAAAAGTGGAAGGTTCTCGATAGACGCGTGCTTGGCCTTGTCGCCAGCACCCTCAACGACTCTCTCATCAACCATGTCACCTATATGTGGGTTGCTCCGGTTGGCACCGCACCACCGACATTCCCCTCTGTGGCAAAAGCCCTAATGGACAAGCTCCATTTGCTCTTTGGGACTACCGGTCTTGCTGGGCAGTTTTTACTTTTCCACAGAGTTATGCGGAATCGGGTTGATTCATGCACAGCAAACAAGAACATCAGTTCTCTTATACAGCTGTTCAATCAGCTACGACAGGCTGGTCTTGATCTTCCACAGTCATTCCGTGCCATGATCCTCCTTTCTCATCTTCCTGACGACATGTTCACACTCGCATCCACCATCACTCAAACAGTTGCTGTTGCCAATTTTGACCTTGAAACCATAGCCAGCAGGATTCTTGCTGAGATAGATCTACGGGCTACGCATCAACCACTCGCCTCTCAGATTTCTGCAATACAGTCTGAAGAATCTTCTGCCAACAGGACCACTGTTATACGGCACGGCCCTCCACCTCAGAATCAGTGGAAGGGTCAGACCAACTCTTACCAGAGACCGCCGCAACAGTACCAAGGAAACCAATTTGGTTACCAGAACCAACAAGGCTCTGGACCGGCTTCACAGCCAAGACCAAACAACCAGAAAGGTAAAGGTCCAGCGAGGGCAAAGAAACCCTCGAAAGAGCAGAAGAAGTCATGGTACAAACAGCATAAGCAGCAGCAGCAGCAACAGGGCAACCCTAAAGGAAAGGGTAAAGCCAACGAGGTGATGTTTGTGAATGAAGTCGAGATGTTTAACGCATCAGTGGAAGAAGGAGAACCTCCACTTGTCTTTGAAGAGGACAACCCTCTTTTTGACGACAATCCCCTCTTTAGGTTCATAGATCACCTAGAGGGAGAAGAAGGAGAACTCATGGAAGTTGATGAAGACACATCATCAACAGTCGCTCACGCGGGATGGGATGCAGATAAAGTATACTCTTCTAGGGTTGATGAGTCTCTTTGTGAGTACCTCCCTGGAGAAGAAGACAACATTGCTGGGCCAAGTCAGCCCTTTCGGCACAACTCCTTCTGAGCCCCTCACCTTAGAAGAGAGTAACGTTGTTGAGGGACAAATAGAAAGAAAGAAGATGTCGGTAAGGAAGAAGCAGAAGAAGAAGAAAGTTTCTTTTTCTCTTGGTGGCCTTGCATCGGACCGTCATGTTAACACCACAGATCAGTTTGATCATGTGGACTCTTTCCTATCAGCTTCGCCTAAGGAAGCTGCCATGACTTTGTCAGGAGACCCACCTGTGGAGACCCACAGTATATAGGAAACCGGATGTCGATGTATGAGACTATTCCATATGACTCCGAGAATGACGAGGACCTTTGCTATTATCCCGGTGCTTTTGTGCTAGGAGGAGATCTTGATAAGAATTTCGCCAAAAGTCACTGGATGATTGGCAGTGGCTGCACTGATCATCTCACACCTTTTAAAGATGACTTTGCACACTTAGGAACAACCGTCCACTCTGCCACCGTCGCAAATGGACAATCTTTGGACAGCACTCATGAGCCGTGACGAGCGGTGACAGAGATGGAGGCGTGTCGACTCGGACGAGTGGCAACAGAGTGAGGGAGGGGATGGGTGGCAGCACAAAGTGCTGTCTGGCTCCACGAACCATCCTGGGCCAATGGTGAGCTGCGAGGGTGGGTGGGAACACCTCGCACACCATGCCAGGGTTCAATGGAACCCAGTAGAAAGCGAGGAGGAGGCTGACCACCAGGGAGGATGACCAGGGTGTGGTGGGTGGGTGAAAATGCGACCACGAGCTGCACTACTCGATGAGCCAGCGAGTGCAGGAGGTGGCGCGAAAGAAAGGCGCGCTGCGCCACTTTCCCTCGCTTGTCCGAAGACATTGCTCTGGCACTTCACTCGTGCCTCATTATGTGACAGAGCTGCCAACTGTGCCCATGTATGGTCCTGGCAAGATCATCTTGGAGAGTTTCAAAGGATCAGAACCAATCGTTCTGGAAGAAGTGTGGTATGCACTGCACACAGCGCACAGACTTTTGTCTGTCAACACCCTCACTGGCCAAGGCTATAGGTGTGTTATTAATGATCAAGAAAGTAGAATCTGGAACGCAAGCGGAACCTTGGTGATCTGGGCAGCTGCCTCATCTCCAAGGAACAATCTTCACTGGTTTCAGTCACGATCAATTACTCCAGAGAAGGTTGCAGCGACCATTGGTTTTTTTCAATCACGGAT